>CAUYQG010041496.1:0-25507 GCA_963574415.1 Tarsius wallacei | reverse complement strand
TTTGTCTTTTCAGTTGTGCATTTAGTCCATTCACGTTTAGGCTGAGTATCAAAATGTGAGTGTTTAGTCCTGTCATGAAGTTCTTATAAAGTTTTTTCTTTGTTGTTTTCTTTTAACTTTTGGGTTGATGTATGTGTATGTTTTCAAGTTTGCAGTTGTGATGCATTCCCTGTTGATTCTGTGTTCTCCTGTTCTGTTGGGAAGTGTCTGGTCATTCTTTTTTTTTTTCTTTCTTCTGTGCTTAATACCTTTTTAAGCATCTCCTGTAGAGCTGGTCTGGAAGTTGCATAATCTCTTAGGAATTGGACGTCTGGGAAGGATTTTAATTCTCCATCACTGATGAAGCTGAGCTTAACTGGTTAGGAAATTCTTGGTTGAATCTGTTTATCTTTGAGGACTTTGAATATTGGACTCCAGTCCTTTCTAGTTTGTAGTGTTTCTGCCGGTAGGTCTGCTGCTATTCTGATTGGTCTTCCCCAGTAGGTAGTCTGACCTTTCTCTCTTGCTACCTTCAGGATTTTTTCTTTTGTACCTACTTTGTGGAGGTGAGTTACTATGTATCTAGGGTTTGGTCTTCTCATTTGATGTCTTGCAGAGATTCTCTGTATCTCTTGTTTTTGAATGGTCACATTTCTGGTGAGATGGGAAAAGTTTTTTTGGATAACCTCCTGGAATACTTGTTCCAAGGTTTTCCTTGTTTCCTTTTCTTCTTCTGGGATACTAATCAGTTGTAAGTTCAGCCTGTTGATATAATCACACATCTCTTGGAGGCCTTGTTCTTTCTGAGTCTCCTTTCTATGATTTTTTACAGATGAGGTTAATTCCATGTTTTGTTCTTCAATTTCTAAGATTCTTCATTCTACTTGATTAATTCTGCTTTTTATGCTTGTCATCTTATTATTTATTTCCTGGATGAAGCTTTTATGACCAAAACCCCTTTACAAATTCTCTCAGTGTTTGCATCTTATCTTTCTTCAGTCTTATTCACTCTTTTATTCCATTCCCTAATCCCTGTTTTATTCTGGGGCCAGTTGGTGATATCCATTGTTTTGGGTAGGGGGTAGGGCACCTGAGACTCTGATTGGTATGCTGGGAGTTACCTGTGTTCTTCCTTTGATTTTTCCTCATTTGTGACAGATGTCTTTCTTTTCTCTTTAATTCTGTTATTCAGTGGGAAGGGCTTTCACTTCTGATATTTGCTCAGCCCTCTATTCTTCTCTGATCAGGGCTCTGAGTTTGTTCTATTTTGAATCAGGTCTGGGGGTAGGAAGCTTTTCTGACTCTTGTAGTTTTAAGAGTTAAATAAGGTGGAGGATGTGGAGCTAGGATTTAGAAACTACTTGCAAATCACAATGTTCACTGACTGGGGTTTTGGTTCCCTGAGACCCACTCCCCACCACCAGTCTATATGACAGTGCAATAGGTACATGTGCATACCCCTTACTCCAAGATAAAGTAACAGTTACAAAGAGAACAGAGAAAAGTAGAATAAAATAGAACTCACAAAAATAATAAAAAATAATAAAGATTTAAAACACAGATAAACAAAGCAAAAATCATAGCCATAAACAATAACACACACAAACAAAAACCAAACAAACAGGAAACAAACAAAAACACACACAAACAAATGGGAAAACTGAACACACACACACACACACACACGCCCAACCAAAAATGAAAGAAGAAGAAAAAAGAAAGAAAAAAGAAAAACTAGACAATAAGAAAGAGGTGGAATACAAATCAAACCCTCACACATACATTCACACAAACATTAAACCAAAACAAGAGAAGAACAAAAAAACCTGAAAGATGAACACTCGATCACTCACATACACATATAAACAAAAAAAGATAGACGAAAGGAAAAAAAAAGAAGTTTTAAAAAAGAAAAAAAAAGGTGGAATGCAAATTAAACCCTCAAATACACATTCATGCACAAAGAAAAGAAAAAAAATTAAAAAATTTCTGGACTCTAAGCGCCCTCTCTTGGCAGGTTCTGTTCTTCTTAGCTCACAGGTAAACCCATTTGCTGTCTCCTTTGGGACTGCGCCAGCATGCTGCATGCAGGGCAGGAAAGGGCAGTGGAGATGGGTGGGGTGTCAGTCCTCCCCTCTCACTCTCATATGGTCAGGGGGATCCTCTCCCATGGGGAGGTACAGGAATGTCTCCTTTCCAGGTGCTGGCAAGGGGCTCCCCAGGCAGGCTCATCCTGGAGGAGAATCCTTCTATAGTAGTTGACGTCCAGGCTCTGCCTGGGTTTGTCCCTCTCAGTTGTGCCTCAGCTGTATAGGTCTGAGATTCAGAGGATTGTTGGGGAGGAGGAGTTGTGTCAGCCCAGGACTCACCACTGATTTCTTGAGGGGTCTTCCTCATCCTTTTCTGGTCACACCCTTTGCCCCATGGTGGAATCAGGGTAGGGAGTGGGACACCTAAAACTCTGCACTTGTTCTGTCCCTCTGGAATTTGTGTTTTCAGGATATTCCCTCTGAGTCAGGATTGACCCCAGAGTAGTTAACAGAGATTGGGTCTGTTGCTTCAAGGAGGGGGCCCTGCCCAGTTTTCAAGATGGTGGCAGGATACCTGTTTCCTCTTCTCCAGTAGGATTCCGCCTCTGGCTCCCTCACTGTGCTCCCCCTGTGGTCCTTGCTGCCAGTGTCTGACCAGGCACTGTGGTGATGAGGCAGAGCCTGGAGCCAGCAGTCACTCCCAGCAGCTTCTCCCTGGGAAGAGCTTTGTTGAATTTAAAAAATGACACTCAGCTTCTGTGCTTCAAATAGTGCTAGGGTCCAAGTAGAGCAGCTGCAGCACCAGCCCCTTCATGAGGAGATCCCTGGCTACTTTCTCCCAAGTCCCCAACTCAGTCAGCCACTCACACACCCGCTTACTCACAGACAAGTATGGGAAATTGTCCATACACTCACTCTCTCTCACAGGGACTCACATATTCCGACTGGCTCCGCTGCCATCGTCCCCTGCTCTCCTAGAACAATATTTTAAGGGTGAAAATACAATGGAAAGAATTGCTAGATTTCAGATAGAAGTTAACAAAAAGAGACAATTTTTCCAGTCCAAATTCATAGAATTATATCCATAGATAACCAAGGATTGAGAACACTCCTAGAGCAAGTATATAAGAAATAGTTCCCCAGAGGACAGGCATTGAGTAGTCCACCCAGCCTCTCTTTTCCCTTGTAATGACGCACTTGGACGATAGATATATCTGGTCATAGTAGAATGGGCTGTTAAGTCACCAACAGCTGGGACTTCCATTCCAGGTGGTGATGGAAATACCTAAATTGCCTGCCACCCCCCCACGGGAATGTGGTGCCAGAGAACTGGGAGTAAATGCACTGCGTAAGGTGAGCATCAGTAGCCACTTCTTTGAAGTATCTGGTAAAGTGTGATTGATGATTTGATTGATTGCAGAAGCACTAGCGGAGATCATTTATGTGTGGGGCTCTGCTATTGAGTCCTGAGCCCATTTTGTTGGCCTTTAATAAGGACCAGAAAATGCATCTAGGAAGTAAGATAAAAAAAAAAAACTCATTTCAAATCTTTCTTATGCCATCCTTTGGGGAAACACCATCATTTCTCATTCACATCAGTTCTTTCATCTGAGGATCATGAAGTGTGACCTCAAATGTTTTCCAGATGCTGAATGGAATGTATGTTGGAGGAAAACAACTTACAACTTATTTTTGTTTAGTGCACATATTCAGCTCATTGTTTAAATTACAGAAGAAAACAAATGGGTTCTGAGAGCATCCTTTCTACTGTATATCACTTTAAGTAAAAAGTAAAAGTAGAGAATATATAGTAATATATAGTCAAAGTGAAAAATGCTATCCAACAACAATAAAGAAAGCCTTTTAAAATGTATAATTATTTATCTTTTTTTTTTTTTTGGTTTGAAGCAAAATCACCTAGACTCTTTTCAAAATCCTTCCACTAATTAGCTTATTTCTGATTCAGTAATGCAATTTTCTTTTTGTGTTCCTCCCACAAAAAGTATCTTACCCAAATACTTTAGTACTACCTAGTTACTCATTGCATAGATATGGCAGTTAATAAACTTTGCTTCCTATAATATTAAAGATTTATACCCTACTTACTTCTAAAAGGACTCAAGTCAGTTAGTAATCTTTATGAGTATAATTTGGCCATGGTAATTTTTCTTCCTGCTTATGACATGCCTTTCTGTCTGTCTTCATGAGTACAAATAATCTCACTTCCTTCTTGTACAGCTGATAAGAAGGTCATGAAATTTAAAGGAAAATCAGTTCCTGATTCTTCAAATTGATATCACTCATTCCCTGCTTTTTTGAGACTTGGCAGTCAAGGTATAAGGTGATACCTGAAAGAGAAGAAATCTCCACCTTGCATCAAGTTGAGTTTTTACATTGCCATGATATTATATGATGTTCCTACAACTATGAAACCTTTTGAGTCCACTGGTTCTTTGTTTACTCAGCAATTCCATTATTTAAAATGAGGGGTTGTCTGAAAGATCATTCATAGGAAATTCACTGACTTAAACTCCTGAAGACTTCATATATTTTAGGTTTCAGGTGCTGAAAAAAATACACATAAAAATGGTTCTGGTCAACACATGTAGGTGTTTTCTCAATGGTTTCTAGCTCAGCACTGTAAATTTACTTTTGCCTATTTTAGGTCATACCTCAGTGATGACATTACATGGAATTATTTAACATTCTTTAAAATAGAGTTCTTTAAAAGTGTAAAGGTAGGACACACTAGGGAGTTGAGGTAAGTAGGGAGAACATGACAATAAATATTTTAATCTTAGACTTGGCTTTGTAGCAGCTCCCAGGTATTTTACTTATGTTACTAGTGGAGCCTGTAGGACTATGCAAGTCCCTGTGTGAGAGAGTGAGTGTATGGACAATGTTCTGTACGTGTCTGTGTAAGTGGGCATGTGAGTGGCTGACTGAGTTGGGGATTCAGGAGCAAGTAGCCAGGGATCCCTTCATGAAGGGGCTGGTGCTGCAGCTGCTCTGCTTGGACCCTAGCACTACCTGAAGCACAGAAGCCGAGTGCCAGTTTTTAAATCCAACAGAGCTCTTCCTAGGAAGAAGCTTCTGGGAGTTACTGCTGGCTCCAGGCTCTGCATCACCACCACAGTGCCTGACCAGATACTGGCAACAAGGGTCGCAGAGGGAGCACAGTGAGGGAGCCAGAGGCAGAATCCCACTGGAGAAGAGGAAACAGTTATTTGGTGATAACACAAAAATTACAGCATGGACAACTTAAAAATTGCTCACATTAATATCTAATTCTTCAAGTATCCCTAAGTATAGTTTGATAGGGAAACAATTTCAAATTTAGGAATAAATGTTATTGTTATTCTTCCTTGAAAACTTTACTACCTGAAAAGTGGTTATTATTTTTTATTAATATTATTATTACTAGTTGTCCAGAAAAAAAGTTTGAGATGTCTACTTCAATGAGTTTGTCTGAAAGATTCCTAGCCATTTTTACCACTGTTATAATAGCAACAACAATCATTAAGTACCAATATTGTGTTAGGCTCTGAGATGATACAACATTCTTTCTATTTTATCTTGTTATGTAAACATTGGAATGAATGCTCAGATAATTGGGGTGCATGACCAATGTCATATAGCTTATTAATGGCCAAACAAAGATTTCAACCATGTGGGGTCTGGTTCACTAGACTGTTTTCTCCACCCCTCTCTCTCATGACTCCTTTTTTTTTGTAGGTTGTCAAGGGGTTAATGGGGGCCATGATGTAACTGTCAGGCCTCTATGAGACTCTATTAACAACAGCAACAACAGCTACAATAGAGTAAGTGGGCATGCGCATGCACACACATACACAAAACACATACACAGTACTAAGCTCAAGGAACTTCCATGGCTTGTTAGGGCTTAGGGAAAAAAGAAAATTATTTCTTTCTCTAGAAAGTCTTTGGAGACCTAACCACTCAAAATATTAAAGGAAACATAATAAATAAAGAAATAGCATACCTCATTTAGAGACAGAGAAAAATTGTGAGATTCGGTTGAGAGAAACAGAGAGGCTTTATAACAGGTTTTTAAATACTTGGAAAAGACCAGTTATATTCCATTTCCTCTGTGAGCAGAAAAAAGGAGGAGCCAGGCTAAAAACATAGCATGAAGGCAATAAAAAGGCAATAACTAGCTGTGGAATTAAGATCTGGGAAAGGATATTGATGATACTTATAAAGTCATCACCTACCTTAGTCTTAAGAAAATATAGAGCTTTTGTTTCCTGGAAACAGTTATTCAGCGCTTGAGAAATAGTGTATCTCAGTGGTTAAGAGTCAGGACTTTGCACTCTTACTGGCCCAGTTTTTCTCTTGACTTTACCACATTTGTTAGTTGCGTGAGTTTGAGCAGGTTAATTAGCCTTCTTAAATCTCATTTTTCTGATTTCTAGAAAGGACATATATTATCTATAATGAAAGTGCACATCATGCTTTTAACACAGTGTTTGGCACATAGTTAATATATGTTAGCTATTATTCTTGCTGTTGGAATGTTTAAGTGTGGTCTAGCTTGAAAATAGGTACTGTGGGTTCCATTGCGTTACCATTCCCCATTAGGCAAACATACATAAAGTAGACTTGTCATTTTATGGTTACCCAGATTTGAAATGCTTTTTACATTTGGCAGGAATCACAAGATTGGTATAAGCTCCAGGGAGGCAGATATTTCTTCTCCCAATTTTATGGCAGTTAAAATGAAGACATATAACCTTGGCTGACTGATAAAATGAGTTTTGAATATGGACAAGTGGCAAACAAGAGCAGAGGCCACTAGAGATTATCCTGTGAATAGTGGACTTGCAGTGTGTGTTTGGGGATTATGGAATATAGTGGAAGAGTAGACAGTCTCCGGTGGTCACGGCACCTATGGTAACATCCTAAACAGACTATTTGTGTGATGAAGTTTTAGGTTTTCGCCATTTCTAATATTTTGTTGTTAGTTTGTGTTGTTTCTGTGTTTTGCTCTTGTCTGTATTCTCATCTCTTTAATGATTTTGTGATATATTCATCAACTATGTCCACAACAATTCTGTAGGACAATCACACCCTCCCCCCCAAATAAATAGCTTAAAGGCATTCAACATAAGTATTTGTTTTAAATTTGTATAAATGCAAATTGATAGGTCAGTTTTCTCTAGGCTGGACTTTTTAGGGCTTGGTTTCAAGCTGTAGTTAGGTCTAGGTCTGCTCCACAATTGTCTCATCTTCCTTGGACTAACAGGTACTGGAGGCATGCCTTTCTGATGGTGATAAGAATGCATGTCAGCAGGCTCAGCTGAGCAAGCATATTTCAAGTCTCTGCTTACATCAATCCTTTTAACATCTGATTGGCCTAAGCAAATCCCATGGCTGAGCCCAACAACAGTGGGATAAGAAACCATACACTGCCTCTCGTGGAATGAACTGTAATGTCTCAGGGAGTGGAAATTGCAACGGCTAAGGTTGTGAATATAAAAGGTCAAGAATTGAGGACAATAAAGTGACCAACCATATATGAGACCCTTAGTATTCTCCCAGCAAGTCTTTTCTGCTTAAATCAGTGCTTGTTTCTATGTACAGAGACTATAAAGGGAGTAAACTGTCTTTCCTTGCAGGGTTTGGCAGAATTTTAGACTGTTATCTGGCTTGAACAGAGATGAAGGCAATGAAGATCAAGTGTCTTTCAGGGTATTAAAGGATGAGAACTTAGCAGTCTATGATATATAGTTGCAACATGATTTGTTAAATTATTGCCTGTTGTGATCTGGAGTGTCCATTGAAGGTCACTAAGTGACTACTGCTATAGAGTGGTATAAAGAACATACATTATTCAAAGAATGACATCTAATAACACAGGATAGCTTCAAGAGAAGTAATAAGCTCAAACCATTATATTCTTATACCACAGTGCAAATTGAAAACTAAGAACTTTCTATGACTACTAAAATAATTCTTTTATACAATGTATGACTGCAGTGCTTAATTCATAAACTGAGAAATAAATGTAAGGAGACGGTTATATGCTTTGTCAAATTACAACACTGGTTAAATATATAGTGCTTTCAAATCTCTTAGGGCATTGATTGAGGAAGAATGGGCTCTGAGAATTGGAATGGTAGTATCTGAAAGAATTGGAGATCCCCAAGCTTCATGATGCTGCTGAGCATACCTTGCTGCTTAAAACAAGCTTGTTAGCTTATTTCCTTTGTCTAAATAATCTGTTCCAACTTGGCTTAAAGACACTGTGTCTCCTTTACCTATTTTGCAAAAGAACCTCAATTTTAAAAAAAATTATCAACCCTCATTTTCCCCAGACCTGTAGGTATTGTCAGATTTCAGCATGCTTATGGGGTTTGAGGAAGTGAGTTCTTTGTTAATTTGTATCAGCAAAAACAATTTAAACAGTATATGTAGGAATGGATTCCAATGATGCTAGAACAAATAGGGAAGAATATAAATATAGATCAGACTAATTTATTTTAAAATCTGGAAGGCACATGAGATTCTGGATTCAATATGCTAGTTAGAGCAGTAGGAGTAGTTTTAAATGTTTGCTTATCTACTCGAGTGGCACTTTCTAACTTAATTTGAGATGCCATAAATTCTTTTATATAACATACAGAGAAAAATGCTAGGGTAGATTTATTGGGTGTAATTCATTCACCATTCATTTGTAGTCTATAGGAAGGTACAGAAGACATGTCCTTTCTAAAGCCTTAAAGAAGTCATTTATGAAGAGAACATTCATAATTCTTAAAAATATTTTAGTGGTGCTCTCTGTGAGCTGATGATGTATATGGAAGATAGTGCATTTAAAGTGGAATTACTGATTTCAATGCTATTTATTTAGACACTGATAAATAGTATGTGACCGTTAGTAGCATGGTAGGAAAGGGACTCACACATTAGGATCAAGGTGGTGAACTAAATGTCCTGACTCAGTGAGCTCGGATTTTGATTTTCTGATCATAGACTCTTGGGGACTAAAATAAGGGATATATTACTAGCAACTATTTGGCATAAACAAAATACAGACAACCCAATTGGAGGTTTCCTTGAGAATCACAGTTCCTTATCAAACTCACAGATGTGAATACGTTTATATATCTAAAGCCATAATAAAATGGATTCTTTGGAACCCATAAGAAAGAACTTCAAAAATAGCATCATATGCATGTGATATGACTCTTCATTCAGTCTTCTTCAGAGGGACTTCCAGTCGTTTCACAGTGTAACACTTAGAGATGTGAAAGTTATTTAATATAGCCTTGGAGAGGCCCCCACAAAGAAACTTCAGTCAGATTTGGTGCTTAAAAGGCCAAGTGACAAATTAAACCTTGAACTGAGCTGTCTCATAGTAGGTCCATCTCTGAGCTCATTCTACAGTTATTTTATCTGTTGCTGAAGAATGTGGCGAAACAAATCTTTGGCAAAAATGAAATTTTCACACTAATTTGCTGATCTCCAGAGTAAATACTATATTTGTAACAAAAGCGCTCATTTCTTACCAATATAGTATATATAAAATCCTATGTATTGAAAGCAATGGAGGGTATGTAGATCCACCATTCCTAACTTCTCAAATAAATGAAAGACTACACATACAGAAATGTATACCCAAAGCATGAACTAGAAAACAGAGAACATACAAACTTCATATTGCTTGTATGTAGAAAAATAAATACCAATTCCAAACTATCTCCCATCATTCTTGATAAAAGTTTTTGAGAAATGCAAGGAAAGTTCTGGAAAATGGCAAAAAACGGCGCATACAGAATTTATGGCAACTCTAAAGTAGATTTTAAAAATACTAAAAAAAAAAAAAAATACACTGACGCAAAACCAGTGAAACATTAAAAAGACAAAAGACTTTCTCAGTAGAGTCTACAGACAAAACATGAAAAATGCATTGAGGACATAATAGGTCAGTCTTGGAAAAGTAATGTGTTAAGGGGAAAAAACTGAGAAGTAATAAAGTAGTGACTTTTGGAAACAAAATAGTAAAGGAAAAAAACACAATCATGAGGTGAAAACTAAGTATCCTGCAAGACTAACAAATAAAAATAAAAAAGAACACAAAGTTCTTTTCCTTACCTTTTCTCTCAAGTATTATCTCCCACCCTTAAATCATTAAGAAAGCATTCTTTGCTACACTGGCTGAAGATATGCTTTTGTACCCAGAATCTTGTAAACCACACAACTGAGCTACCGGTTCTGTCCCTAGAAGGTAGATGCAAAAACAGTATTTATCTATCTATCTATCTATCTATCTATCTATCTATCTATCCATCTTCTATCATAAGTCATAGATAATTAAAACTCAAACAATTCAATGAAGAAAAATCCTCCCAATAAAAACAAGAGTTGAATGAATTAAAAAAAAGAAATTTAAAAAGACAAAATAATGCCAATAATGAAGTCTAAATTACAAATTGCCCAAGGAAAATAAATGCAAATTTAAAATAATATAAACAATACAAGTGGCATTGAAGAAAAGCAGAAGAATATGGAAAACAAAGAAAGTAGTAAAAAGGGTCATAAAGAACATGATTGATCTTCTTTATGGCTGTATGTATATGTACCACTTTTTTTTTATCCAGTTCAGTTTTGATGGACAGCATGGTTGGTTCCATGCTTTTGCTATTGTGAATAGTGTTGCAATAAACATGCATGTGCAGGTATCCTTTTTGTAGAATGATTTGAGTTCCTCTGGGTATATTCCCAGAAGGGGGATTGCTAGGTTGTATGGAAAGTCCATGTCTACTCCTTTTAGGAATCACCACACTGTTTTCCATAGAGGCTGGATTAGCTTGCATTCCCACCAATAGTGTAGAAGCTCTCCCTTTCTCTGCATCCTCACCAGCATCTGTTTTTTTTTTCTTTTTCTTTCATTTTATTAATGATGGCCATTTTTACTGGAGTTTGGTGGTATCGCAATGTGGTTTTGATTTGCATTTCTCTGATGATTAGTAAGACTGAGCATTTTTTCATGTGTCTGTTGCTTGATTTTATATCTTCTTTACAAAATTATGGGCTTCACAGCAACCTGGATGGATTTAGAGTCTATAATACTCAGTGATCTACCACAGAAACAAATAACGGAGTACTGCATGTTCTCACTCATAAGTGGACCCTGAGCATTTATCATAATACTAGAAGAAAAGGATTGGCAGTAGTGAGAAACTGCTGGGGGCATACAACATCAATAAGAGTAGCTGATCTCAAACCAGGTAAAGTGGGGACTAACGGGAGGCCCAAAGTTTACCTGCACAATGACTGCATGCATACCTAATCCTGAATTGTACCCTACATCTTAAATAAAAGAAAGAAAAAGCAAGGATCAAAAGAAAAAAAAGAACATAATTGAAATGAAAGACAAGTAAAGAAGAAGCAACATATGTACAACTGGATTCCTGAGAAGGATTTTAGAAAATAGTGTAGCAGAAATGATATTTAAAAGTATAATTTATTACTTCTACCTTCAGTAATGGTTGAGGAAACTTCAATCAGACAAACAAACCCTAGTGTAGATAGCAACTATAAACTTTGAAAAAATTATGAAAGGTAGTTACTTGCTATACAACAGAAACATGAAGAATCTAAAGAAATCCATAATTAGAAACAGGGGTGGTATAGTATGACGTCTCTATTTTTGTTCTGTTAGCCTCAGGAAGGTGCAGTTATCCAGGGCACGGGTGAAAAAAACTGAAATCATTTTGCCTAGAGTAAGAAGAGGATTTAGGCTGACATAACCATAATCATTGGAGGGGGAGGATTATTCTCAAATGAGAAAGAGTAAGTGAGGGACTATTTGATTTATGCCTGCCTACATCTCTAGATCGCGTATGAACCAGGCATAATTGAGGCATATTCAGAATACCTTAATTGTCTCTGCTGAAATAGCTTTGTTGGGAAAGCATTCAACTGAGGAACAGTTTAACTAAAAAATAAAAACCCTTTTTAAAAATTTGAACTAACTTTCAAGAGCACATTTGAAGTTAAATCCAGTTAAGTGCCTGCCAAAACAGTCAAACAATCAAACAACAACCACATCCCTAAAACCCATAGTCATCACACAAAAGTTACTGAATTCAGAATCTCTACAACTTAACTTTAGAATGTCCAGGATACAACTCATAATTTTCTGACATACAAAGAGTCAGGAAAATTGAATCAATTCTCAAAAAAAAAAAAAAAAAAATAGAACATTGGGGACCAAAATGAAATGGAATAGATATTAGAATTATCATATGTGTATTTTAAAGATGCTTATATAAATATATTTTATAATGTAAAGGTACACATGTCTCCAGTGAATCTGAAAATATGAAATCTCAGCAGATAAATGAATTGAAAAAACTACATCAAAATTTTAGAACTAAAATAACAAATTTCCCAGATAGCAGAATGGAGAAGACAGAGGAGAGGTTCTGAATTTTAAACACAACAAAGAAAAAATAATTTAAAAAATAGGGCATTAAGGAATTGTTAGAGAAAATCAAATGGCTTAATATACATGTAAACAAGTCCCTTGTTACAAGAAGAAAGAATAGGAAGCAGAAAAAAGTATTCAAAAATAATAATGACCGAAATTTTTCAAGATATAACAAAAGACATGTTAATAGCTTTGAGATATCCATGAAACTCCAGGCAGAAAAAAGACAAAAAATGGTTATGCCTAGGAAATTCAGAGCTGTTGAAAGCCAATGTAAAAAAGAAACCTTGAAAGCAGCAAGATAAAGATAACAAATTACATAAAAGTGAGTCAATATTTGATTAAGAGGTGACTTCCCATAGGGAATTATGGAATTTGAAATAGAGCAGAACAATATTTTTTATATGGTGAAAGAAAACAATAATATAATAATACTTTCTGGAAATTGATGACTTGAATGAACAAACAAGAAAAATTTAGCAAAATGATCAAATCTGAGCTATATCTTAGGAAAAGGATTAAAGTTGAAAGATAAAGAAAATACCTCAGGGCCTCTAGGGAAAAGATAAAATAACTTATAGAGGAAAAAGAATATTGTTATCAGATGTCTCAAAAACAACATACAAAGCAAAGCAATAATGGAGGAGCATTTTCAAGGAATGAAAAATGAACCAAGAATTGTATACCCTGCCAAGCCATTCTTCAAGTATCAGTGTTATAGAAAAAGTTTTAAATATTCAAGAGATCATGACATTTTATACTCATGATCCCATCTTTAGGAATCTATTATAAGACAAATTTCAGACAAATAAGAGATGACTTTGCAACTTTAGAAGAATGATAAATTATGAGCATTGTTGAAATGAATAAGACTGAGGTGAGGTCAAGGGGAAAATTGTGCTGTGTTATGTAACATATACTATAATTCACATGTTGTATATTCTGACAAAATGGAACCAGGGCAACTAAAACTTGAGAGGAAAAGGCTCAAAGAAAAGGGAAATTTGAATGAATTTTCTTTACAAAATTCCTAAATAGAAAATTTTTTCCTTTACAAAGATTTATAAATAGCAAATTTTCAAAATAGACACTCAAACAACAAATAAATAACAGAGAAAGGAAATCTCTTCCTTACTGCATAAACCAAGTTTAACCAAATTGGTAGATACCACCTTAACCATATAGTCAAAATTAATATTGCCAGCAATTGGACTAATCAACAGAATTTGTCTCTCAATATTAACCACTAAAAAGTTATTTCTTATTTCTATTATTTCTTATTTCTATTATATCCCTGCCAACAAGACATAACTTGACTCTAACCATAAGAAACTGTCAAACACAAATTGAGGGACAGTCTATGAAATAAGTTATTTATACTTTTCAAAGTTATCCATGTTATAAAAAACAAAGAAAAACTCATGAGCTGTTATAAATTAAATCTGATTGAAGAGACAGTTCAACTAAATGCAATGAATTATCTTTTTTAAAAATGAAGAACATTATTGTAGAACTGGCAACATCTGAATGAGGTCTGTGGGATTAGGTAATGTATTATCAATGGAAATTTCATGGTTTTGATAATTTTACTGTGGATAGGTAAACTAAATTCTATATTTTAAGAAAATACAACCTATGGTATTTAGGGGTAAAGAGACATCATGTGTACAGCTTGCTCTTAAGTGGTTAATAAAAAATGAGAGAGAGAGAACGAGAGAGAACAAGGAGGAGGAGACGGGAGAAGGAAGAAGGATCAAAAACAAGGTAAGGAAAGAGAAAAGAAAGAAAATGATTCTGGGAGAAGGGTATGGGGGCTGGCTTGGACTATTCTTGCAACTTTCATGTATGTTTAAAAGTCTGTGAAACAGAGTACAGAAAAAAATAAACAATTTCAATGGCCACCACCCTTTAAAAGAAGCGATATAAGTTGCCAAGGAAAGCTCATGATACAAGACTTGGGAGCTGCATGGGTGGTAATTACAACTATGTGTCCATTCACCTTTACAGCTTGACCAGTAAAGAAAATGAATTAGCCTTGCAGAGCACATGGATAATTGTAAGTTTAATCAGGGGATGGCACCAATTAAGGCTGTTGCTCCATATGTGGTCTCCTTATTAAAACAAATCAATAGAGCTCTTCAAACCTGGCATATAGCTATTGATTTTGTAATGTTTTTTTCTCTACTGATAAAAAACAGCTTTAAGAGATCACAGTGTGAATGACTATCTTTCCTTGGCATTATGTAAACCATCTAGCTTTGTCCTAAGTAAACATCTTGACCAGCAGAAATGTTGTTTCCAGGTAATGGGAATGTAGAATGGGCACTAGAGATTGTAAGTTTTTATAATCAACTGTAGTTTTATAATAATCACAGATATGATGACTATAGCATAAACTATAATTTTTCCTTGCCGTGTCAGATATATATTTATACATTTTGACTAATTTTTCTGCTATTTCGACTTCTCTTTAGCTATTAATACAAGATTGAATCATGTTACTATTTTGTTCATAGTACATGATATCAACATGGAATTGGCTCAGAAATTGAAGTGAATGCTGGACTTTGAGCAGGATGCTGAGGCTCATGAAACTTTATAAGCCTCTCCTTGGGAAACTGAGCATATTTTCAGTTGTATGAGTGATAGTTGAGTTTTGGTGAGAGATTTTCTTTTGTGGAAGTGTAAGAATGGAGAGCAGAATGTACAAGATTATTCCACACTCAAACGTAGACTCTGGGGACATTTGTCATTCTTCCACTCAGCATCTAAACTATAAATCATAGAATACTGATTTAAAAAACTGAGCCATATCAAAACTTTACATCATAGAAGGGTGTTTTAAAAAGCTGAGAATAGTTGGGGAACATTTGTGGTTGGCTGCTGTAGAATCAAGAATTCAGAAGAAGAACTTTAGCAGTCTGTGGTAGGATCTTGGTCACTGACTATTTTCCAAGCCTGAATTTGAACATTACTGATCACTTTGTGAGCTACACAATATAATTCCAATAAATCCAATGTCTGATTAAATTATCAAATTGTATAAAACACAAACTAAGCTGCTGAAGCAAAGAATCACATGAATACATAATTTTTATGTCATTAAGAATTAAGATATACATAATTTAGAGCTGTCAGGCAACTTGGCTTCTCAAACTTGTACAGAAAATCAGATTTCTTCTATCTTGTTGTTCACCACCTTTTGAGTGTTGTTCTTATCTTTATATTTGAAATTGGATCACCAGCAGCAGGTCCACATTCCACTCTGTGGGAAGGGGAATAGAGCAGTGGAGAACAAACATTTTCTTTTTAACAAAAGTGGCAAAAAGTTTTTTTTTTTATATTTGACTTCCAAGAATGTAGTCACATGACCACTCTGAGATCTAAGGGAGGGCAGGGAATAGAGTCTTTAGTCAGGATGCCTTTTGCCTTAACAGGATTCAGGAAAGGAAGTTTCATTTTGCTAAAGCCAGGAGGTGAAATGGATCTTGGGGAATAATTATAAGGCTGTACCACATTTGGAGAGAATCAGTCTCTGTTGTGTGCAACTGAAATGCCTGAATAGTACAGTCACATTATAATTATGTTAACTTTACATTTACCTTCTATGAAAGTATTTGAAACTACAAAGTTCTTTTTTTAGTTTCAAAGAGTTTCCAGTTTATAGAGGGTTAGTAAATATTAAAATAAATTATGGAAAAAGATATCAGACTTGCCTGTATGAGCCATTATTCAAAGCAAGATGCAAGATATGTTCTTTGTTCTTCCCTGTTTAAGATAGTTTGTTCATGCATGTAGGCACACCTGTACACAGTGCCTACTCCCAAAGGATTTGAAGTGGTTTAAAATAAGAAGTGCAAGTAAATTTAAAGCAAAAACTGCTTACACTAGAAGAGTAAAAAAGCAAGATAAGATTAATTAAAGAGTGAAGATGGAATGGGGCAGGAAATCATATCATCAAAGACCAAAGAGAGCTACAGCAAGTGAACACATAGACCCATATTAATAGTTAATCAAGAAAGATGCTCATATGCTCGAATGATTAAATGTGTGTGTGCATGCGTGTGTGTGTGTGTGTGTGTGTGTGTGTGGGTGGGTGTATGTTTCTGAAAGCGTAGGACTGGACTACATAAGTCAGAAAAAGCCAACCAATCATTATAGACATCTTATGTATTTGCTTGGATTATTAAAAGTGAAAGGATTAAGAAAGAATAAGTGTACCACAGCAATTAAAACATTAGAAGGTGCTAATTAAATATTTACTTATGATATTTATTCATTTTCATTTGATACCCTCACTTATAAATTTAACCTGGCCTGTTATCAGTCAAATCACCTTTCTTTATCACTACTGCAACAACTCATTCTCAGGGAGAATAGCTGAAGGGAGCCTAGAGAATCAGAAGTTGCCTGTGTCTGGTGCTTGCGTGTGTCTGTGTGTTTCCACATATGGTCTTTCTCTGATTCATTGGTCGACTATAAAATGAGTATTGAGAGAATCTCTAGGCTATTGAAAGAATTTTGAGGAGAGCAAGAAGATTATTATAGTTCCATCCTAGTGCTCTTTTATGATTAAGTTACTTTAAACTTTAATTCCAAATATGAACTTCTCCTGGTCCTCTTCCACTTGTGGTAGGAGAGCTCCATTTGCTGGATGGCATCTCCCAATACTGACTCTGAACTGGGACGTTGTCTCCTTGATCCATTCTGAGATGGAATTATGAGTGTCACAGCTTAATGCTCATTCCTTTCTACTCTAGCTCACTCTTTTCACTCACAAGTGGAAGTAAAAGAACACAGACTCTTGGTGAGTGCAGACTGGGCTTTGATAACATACATGTGCTGCAGAAAGTCTTACCATGAACTATGAACTCTTTAATTGGGGCAAAATGTGTTGTGTTTTAATTTTGATGATGCCATTCTGTGACTGAACCAACTGATTTTAGAAGAAAATATGTCTAATATTGGATGGTAAAGAAACACGGAGGCATTTTGTTTTTCTTTGGATGACTAATAAAAGGAAAATGCTTTTCAAAAGTAGGAGGTTGGCCATTGCTAAAGGCTTTCAGTTGGGTCCTTGAAGTTTGAGCAACAGTTAAGAAATTGTTACTTTTAGAAAACATGCATTTGGTGATTAACCTGAAAAGACAGAAGTATAATAACATGAAGACCTTAGAATTCTAATTTCTAAAATTCGTTGTCTGGAAGTTTTCATGTATCCTTATCATTCAATTTTGTAGAATTTATGAATTTGGTAAAGACAGTTTTTTTTTATGAAGTTCATCGGTGGAAATTTTGAAGGAAGGGAGTTTGAAGATCACATGATCTCTGATGAATCTTTATTTGATATCCTATTATTTATTAATGGTCAATATTCTAAATTACAAAACTAATTTTTTAAGGCAAGGATTCTTTCCTCACTTTCCCCTTAAAAAGGCCATAATGTGGTGGCCATATTTTCAAATAGAAACTCATTAAGTGTTCAGACTCTGGTACAGGTTATTTGAAATTTGAGTGGTTTTGAAAGATCAGGATTTTCATTAGACATGAAATTTATGTCATGTTACTTAATAATACTATGTGGATTCCTGAAGCTGAAATAAATCATTTTTTATGGACTAGAGAATTTATTTTTGGTTTGAATAACAGTGAAAAAGTTCATCCTATGATACTTACACAATGGTTTCTCTCTCCATTTTTGCCTTCCATATTCTATGATCCCTCTTGTCTCTCTCTTCCTTCCCTCCCTCCTTTCCTCTTCCCTTCAACTTTTCCTATTTCCTTTCCCTTTCTCTGTTCCTCTACCTCTTGATATACCCTCCCATGGTTAATAGAGAAAGTAAAAATAAAACTCAGTCATTAATGCTACTCTATGTTTTGAATTGTAAAGGTTTGTTTCTGGGTCCCAGGACCATATACTGAGGATGGCAGCTTTAGACAGATTATGTTGGGGATTAAACAGATGAAAACTATAGAACAGTCCATATCCTGATAGACTTCTGTAGTTTATACTTCCTAATTATGTGAAAACAAACTTTTATTTTCGTTTACTTAATTAATATATTGGAGAGGCAGATTTTTCTCTCAATAAAAAATAATATTGCTCTTCAAGTTTGCTTTGGTAAAATAAGTAACAGATGAGGTGACTATCTTTGGAGTAACTTAGGCTACATAGTGACAAGAAGCCAAATTGCTTATGTTTATGAACATGTCTTCATAATATTTATGGTGGAGAGACTTGGATTAGAACTCTAGACCCTAAAACCAAGCCAGCAAGTGACAGGAACTAAGTTACTAATGGTTGGTAGTAAGTGCCATTCTTACTAAATTCTTATATGAAAGATTTCTTTAAAAAGAATTTGCTATCTCCGGAAAAATAAATGAAAGAATATTTTTAAAAACATTACTTTTAGATCTGTTATCCATTTAGAGTTAATTTTTGTGTATGGGGATAGGTAGGGGTCCTGTTTCAGTCTTCTGCATGTGGTCAGCCAGTTTTCCCTGCCCCATTTACTGAATAGATTCTCCTCTCCCCAGTAGTGGGTGGTGGAGGCTTTGTCAAAGATGAGTTGATTGAGAAATTGAGGTTTTGCTTCTGGAATCTCAATTCTATTCCATTGGTTTATATGCCTATGTGGTACCTATACACAATGGACTATTGCACATACATAAAGAAGAACAAAATCATGAACTTTGCAACAACTTGAATGGAATTAGAGTTTATAATACTGAGTGATCTCTCACAGAAACAAAGAGCTGAGTATCACATGTTCTCATTCATAAGTGGACCTTGAACAACTACCATAATACTATAAGAAAAGGATTGACAGTAGAGGGAAACTGCGGGTGGGGGGAGGGCAGGGAGGTGGGATTGACAGTAGTTGATATCTGCCCGGAGTAGGGGGGTACACCTCATCAACGAGGGTTCCTGCACAATGAATATTTGTATACCTCACCCTAAATTGTACCCCACAATTTTAAAATAAAAATTAAAAGAGGGGAAAAAATTACTATTAGTTAGGTTTAGCTCATGTAAATCTATACGCATCCTACAATAGCAGCAAATTGTCAAACTAAGAGGTTGCCTTTCAGAAATGACAGCATGGGCTTCTCTTTTCTATCATTACCCAGCTAAGCATAAAATGATGTTCTTAAAACAAAGTCTTCTAAAAAAGTATAGAAAAGCTTCCTCCCAAAAATTCTAGTACAGTAAAGAAATTTAGGTCAAATCTCTTACTGCTTCATTTTGACTTTTTTTTTTTTTTTGAGATAGGTTTTGGTTGCCCAGGCAGCAGTGCAGAGGCTATTCACAGGTGCCATCAGCACACTACAGCCTAGGACTCCTGGGATTCAAGCAATTCTCCTGTCTCAGCCTCTGGAATTCTTTACCTACTCTGTTCTGTCTGGAAAAGCTTATCTGAAGGTGTTGTAATTTGAATCAGTGATATGATTATTCATTCCATTGCGATTTTGTTGCTGTTCAACTGACAAATTATTGGCACAAACTTTCCACAGTGCTGGAAGTGGGAGGTGATGTGATGAGGCTCACTTGCAAAGTTGGTTGGCTTGGCAGCAGTATCTGGAATCCAATGTGTGGTAGGTGAGCAAGTGACCAAGTTAGAAATTTCTATATTGACTTTAATTTGAAAGATTTTAGAAAATAATGCACATGAAGAATGAAGTGCTTTATATATTCATTAAAAACCTTTTTAAGATTTTGCAGAAAAGTCTTCCTGGAGACTGATAGAATGTCTTTGTTTTGTACGTAATCCAAATTTTCATTTGACATTTCCTTTATCCAAAGTATTTAGGCAAATGACATTCTAAAAAATAAACTGATTTTTTTGGAACAGCTTTAGATTTACAGAAAAATCGTGAATATAGTACAGAAAGTTCTCCTATATTTTCTGTTCTATTTCAGAGCTGTTTATACTTCCTCTATATCTAGTTTCCCCTATTATTAACATCTCAAATTAGTATGGTACATTTGTCATGATTAATATACCCATATTTGTTTATTATATCATTAACTAAAGTCCATACTTGATTCAGATTTTTTTAGTCTTTGTGTGTGTGTGTGCGTGCGTGTGTGTGTGTGTGTCCAGGATCTCATGCCGGATTCTGTATTATATTTAGTCACTAGATCTCCCTAGACAGTTTCTCAGACTTCCCTTGATTCTGATTATTCTTATAGTTTGAGATTTACTGATTATTTATTTTGTGAAACTTCAACTGAGGCTTATCTGATGTTTTTCTCATGATTAGACTAGAGTTATGGGTTTTTGATAGGAAGATTTTGCAGGTAAAGTGCCATTTCATCGCATATAGCTAGGATACATGCTGCCAGTATGACTTGTCACTGTTGATGTTGACTTTGATCACTTAGTTGAATTAGTGTTTGTCAGGTTTCTCCACTATATGAGAATTGCTAAATTCTTGTCTCTCACTTGTTTTATTCAACAATTATTTATATTTGTGTAAACTCATGGATATCCCTTTTATGTTTTGGGTTATAACCCAATACTAGGCAGCTAATATTTTAACATTTTTTCAAGTATACACAGTGATTTTTATTTTATTTGTATTGTAACAATATAATAATAGTTCAAAGATACTTTTTGGACTCTTAATTAGATTTCTAAGTCAATATGTGCATCTCATATCATAAAACTGTTAATAGTGAAAATTATTGTTTATGTATCAGCCTGACATTTCCACATTTGTATTTTATAATACAGTTTACATAAGTGTGGTATTGAGATTAATAAAATTTAAAAAGCCAAGCATGCATCTAATGTGGTCATTAAAATATTTGGAAGCACTGGACTACTTAAAAGCAAATCACAAATGATCTGTTTTTTAAAAATAAATATCCTAATATGCATATCTAAAAAGATAAGCACTTTTAAGGCAAACATAACTATGATAGCAAAATCACATCACAAAAGCTAAAAGTAATTCATGAACAGTATTTAATGTCTAAACAATGTTTACATTTCAGAGAAATTATTTGCTTTTAATTTTAAAAGTGGTAAGATTATATAAACCCAAGTGAGATTATATAAACCCAAGTGAGAAGTACCAAAAGCACTAAAGTTATTTTATTTGGTATGGATATCAAATATGTTGTTCTACTATTAACCCATTTATAATATCATATGTATATAAAATGAAATATATTGAAGAGTTGTTTTTATTTGGAAATGGATGTTGAAATTTATTGTTTCATCATATATATGATGTTATACATATGTAGTATAATGTTAATTGCTTTGAGAAATTACAATGGGAATCAACAGTAGGAATTTAATTATTTTATTTTTGCAGAAGATAAATGTAAACAAAAATAACTTTATTACAAAAGTAGAATAAAAAGAAATCATAAGAGAACAAAAAGATCAATATGGTCACAGGAAATAGTGGACATTCTTTTGGTATATTTCTCTTTCTCTGTGAAGTAGTAGATGACTTCATCTGCTTGGAATGAATGCCAGTCTGGAAGTAGAGTGAGTATGAAGAGAGTTGGGAAGGTCCAAAATAGTCTTAAGCAGATTTGTAGTTTGAAATAGACTTTCATGACTGGGCCCGGTGGCTCAAGCCTGTAATCCCTGCACTTTGGGAGACTGAGGCAAGAGGATTGCCCGAGTCCAGGGGTTCAAGACCAGCCTGGGCAACTTGGTGAGACCTCGTCTCTACAATTAATTTTTTAAAAAATTAGCCGGGCGTAGTGGCGCATGCCTATAGCTTCAGCTACTTGGAAGGCTGAGGTGGAAGGATCGTCTGAGTCCAGCAGGTAGAAGCTACAGTGGCCAAGAGCGTTCCACTGCACTGCAGTCTGGGAGACAGAGTGAGATTCCAACTCAACAAAAAAAAAAAGAAAGAAAAAAAAGAAATAGACTTTCACTAATCAGTTCCAATGCAAATTTTTCTTAAAATTCCTGGTAATAAGTAAAAAAAAAAAAATTAGCAACTTTTAAGAATCTAATACTGAAAGTTGGAATCTAAAAAGAAATGGCACTCATTTTAAGGAAGAAGAATGTAGGTTAAGAAAAGCTCTTGAAAACTTCATCACAGGGCACAGACTAGTCCCATGTCATGGAACAAATATAATATTCTTGGTCCAAAACTTCAAATAGATTAATAGATGAAAAAGAGTAAAAGTGTACTAAACTATTCATCTCATAAAAAGAAAACCAGAAATGAACATTTCATTTTGGTCTTTGATATTTAGATACATGTAAGTTAAGAAAAGCTCATGACAAACTTACAGGAACCATTAGAATTATCACTGTCATATAGCCCTTTAAAAACACTGACTAATGTAAGCAAAACAACCTACAATAACAACAAAAATTTTATATATTAAAAGAAAGGAAAAAGATATCAATGAAAAATTAAGGAAAAGATTATAATTTTAAAAGTAAATCAATTAAGTCCTCTATTTAAAAGTCAAAGTCTCTCAGATCAAAGTATAGCAATTAGCTGGTTGCAAGAGAAGAATTTATAGCAGAGAATGAAAGGTTAAGTGTAAAAAGTGGAAAAAGCTATTGTCAACAAAATTTAAATAAAGTTTAGGCCATAATGTTAATATTAGTAACTCAAGAAACATAATAGAGATCAATAGAATGATTTCATTGCAATTATTTTTTTTAAGACTTTCAAACATTTAAATGATTAAATTCACAATAAATATTTAAATAGAAACCTTTTTTTTTAGTTTTGAGGTCTCACTCTCACTGTCACCCAAGTTGGAGTGTAGTGGCATGATCATAGTTCACCACAGCCTCAAACTCCTGAGCTTAAGAAATCCTCCTGCCTCATTCTACAGTGTTTCTGGGATTACAGGTGTGTGCCACCACACCTGGTAATTTTTTGATATTTTTTGTAGAGATGAGGTCTTGCTCTCTTGCTTAGGTTGATCTTGAACCCCTAGACTCAAGAAATCCTCCTGCCTGGGCCTCCCAAAGTGCTGGGATTACAGGTGTGAGCCACCACACCTGACCTACTGAGAAATTTTTTAACAAAAAAAAGTTAAAATGCACACATAAAAGTTTATGCAAAATCAAAATAAATGATTGGAAATAACATAAATATGAGAGATTTTATCATGGCAATCTCAGTTATTAAAAATGAAGTAAATAGACTGGGCGCGGTGGCTCAAGCCTATAATCCCAACACTTTGGGAGACCAAGGTGAGGGTATTGCCTGAGCCCACGGGGTCAAGAACAGCCTGGGCAACTTGGCGAGACCTCATCTCTACAATAAATCAAAAAGTTAGCAGGGTATGGTAGCACACGCCTGTAGTTCCGGCTACTTAGAAGGCTGAGATGGAATGATCGCCTGAGCCTAGCAGGTTGACACTGGAGTGGCCGTAAAAACTCATAAAAAAAAAAAAGATGAAGAAAATAAAACATAAATGAGTTTATAAGAGGTTTGAATAATACGCATTAACAGATTGATTTATCATATTGGCACCATAATATAAAGACATATCACCTTTTTTATCACCTGCATTACATTTATAAAATTTGATTATATATTAAGCTATTAATAATTATTAATCTTAATAATACCTAAGTAGCTGAAATTGTGTCAACTCCACTTTTTAATCACAAGGCCTTAGAAAAAATTACAAGAACCATAACAAAAATAAATCCAATGATGTAGTGTCAAAACAATTTAAATCTAGAGCCAAGAAGAAATAAAATGCTGTCATACTTGATGTGGTATTTACTACTGCATAACAGACTGCCCCAATATTTGGAGTCTAAAACAACAAACATTTATTATCTTACAGTTTTTGTAGTTTAGAATTCAGGAGCAGCTTAGCGGGGTGGTTCCAGCTCAGGGATTCTCATGAGGTTGCAATCAAAATGTCAGCCAAGGGTGCAGTCATCTGAAAGCTTGAATGGGACTTGAAGGTCCATTTCTTTTTTTTGAGTTGGAGTCTCACTCTGTCACCCAGACTGGAGTGCAGTGGCCGCTCCCGGCCACTGCAGTCTCGACCTGCTGGGCTCTGGCGATCCTTCCGCCTCAGCCTTCCGCTACCATGCCCAGCTAATTTTTTGATTTATTGTAGAGTTGAGGGCTTGCCAAGTTGCCCAGGCGGGTCTCGAACCCGCGGGCTCAGGGAATCCACTCACCTCAGCCTCCCAAAGCACAGGATTACAGGCTGAGCCACCGAACCTGGCTGAAGGTCCATTTCTAAGATGGAGTACTCACATGGTGGGAGGCCTCAGCATCTAGCCACACAGTCTAAAGCAGTACCTCTCCGTGGGGCTGTTTGCAACGTGGCAGCTGGTTTTTTCTAGATGAAGTGATCCAAAGGGAAAGGAGGGAGATTTTATGTCTTTTATAACCTAATCTAAGTGACTTTCACCTTATTCTATTCTTTGTAAACGAGTCACTCCTCGGAGGCAAGTTCAGTGCTACCTTTTGAAGGAAGTGTAACAAAATCTGTGAACCTATTTCAAGCCACAGTTAATGGAACAATAATAATTATAATTTTATTGCTTACCAATATTTGTACAGTGTGGCTGAAGATTTCATTATTTAAACAGAAAGAAAAGAGAATATATAGGAAAGAAAGTGTTAAGTTCAAGAAGCCAAGACAAGCAGCAGCAACCCATCCCTGGGGGGAGAGAAGACATTTACAAAGATCAAAGCAGAAATTAACGAAGTATATAAATAATTAGATGACAAGAAATGTTGAATTATATAAACTATTAATAATTTAAGTCCCAGTACTCTTAAACACTCAATTAAGTAGGCTAACTTTAGAGAGGTAGAATGAGTAACTATAAACAAACTGCATTAGAAATTTGAAAGGAAATACAGCCACAGATACAGAATTTTTTTTAACTATTAAGTAAAACTATTTTAAAATTATATTTATACTTGCTTAAATTTGTTAAGTAGGTAATTTATTAAAAATACAAATTTGTAAAATTGCTGCAATAGGAATTTTAAAAATCTCAATTGACATGTAACTATAAAAGAAATTCAAGCCAGACGTGGTGACTCAAGCCTGTAATCCCAG
>CAUYQG010041495.1:0-26114 GCA_963574415.1 Tarsius wallacei | reverse complement strand
TAACTTTGGGGTGATGGGACTAATGGTAGTAAATATCTGTCTGGGGACGGGGAGACACTTCCTATCAACAAGGGTGCCTGAACGAGGCATATTTATACACCTAACCCTTAACTGTACCCCACAATATCATAATAAAAAATACTGAATTAAAAATAAAAATTTTTATTAATCTTGACACAACTTTGTAAAAGCACCTACAAATTTTCTTTGGGAAAATGTGTAAATTGCAGCCTCAATATTAGTATTCTACCCTGAACAGTGGAAATTTGAACAATTTTTTTAAAAAGGAGACAAACATTTTATCAAGCAAGTCAATGAAAACAGCTTATGACAACTTAATTTTAAGTTTGATTCTTATTTCAAAATTTATATTTATAATGTATAATTATTATAAGAACAAAAACATATAATAGTGAGAAACACAAAAAGTTCCTTCTTCATACCATCTGCAACTTCGAAAAAAAGATCAACATTTTAAACCCCTGTGAGAGACAGTTGAAGAAATATTTCCTAAATTTGTGCACTTGTATTTTTTTTAATAAATGTAAATCAACAGCTAAAAAATAAGTAAGTTATCTTTCCCTTAAAATAAAACCCAGCTATTAACATATTTTAATCTTCAAGAAAAATTACCATACCATGCTTGAGGTTTTCACAATAGGGACTTCACTTTCCGCTCTTAACTTGCTTTCTATGTCATCCCAATTCCGATCTTTGTCTTTAAATAATATTCTATAAATCAAAGAACATAAACATTTTACTTTTCATATTTTTAAAGCCTATTATATTTTTGTTAATAATACCCCAAACAATCTTTTCAAAGGCCAGCAGGAAAAAAACAATTGCATGAACTGAGAAGTAAATACTGAGGCAATAATATCAATTGATTCATGTATGTGAGATGAGTTTTAAAATAGGTTATTAATACATGCATAAGCTCTTTAGTGTTTATCTCATTCGTTATTGAAAATAAAATATAAAACAAATGTAAATGATAATATAACCCTGACATTTTATCTAATATTTGTAATTAATGATACAGTAGTCCTCCTTATCCATGAGTTCCCATTCTTTAGTTTCAGTTAACCACAGTCAACCTTGATCTGAAAATATTACAGTATTTTGAAAGTCCACACTCATATAACCATTATTACAGTATATGTACTACTTTCATAACTGTCTATTTTATTAGTTATTGTTGTTAATCTCTTACTGTGCCTAATTTATAAATTAATATGCTTTATCACAGGTATGTATGTATGCAGGGGAAAAAACAATATATATAAGTTTTGGTACTATCTGTGCCTTCAGGCATCCACTGTGTCTTGGAACAATATGCATCCCTTGTGAATAATGAGAAACTACCGTGTGAACTGCTACTTATAAACAAAATGCAACTTTGCTCAGATAGACTACATGCAGTATAGGAATAAGATAAAATTAAGATGAAAATAGGTTGAATTAGGTCTGAAAAACTGTGTCTGTTAAGATTTCTTTGCCGGGCTCGGTGGCTCAGCCTGTAATCCCACGCCTTTGGGAGGCTGAGGTGAGTGGACTGCCTGAGCCCGCGGGTTCGAGACCCGCCTGGGCAACTTGGTGAGACCTCATCTCTACAATAAATCAAAAAATCAGCCGGGCATGGTAGCGCGTGCCTGTAATTCCGGCTACTAGGGAGGCTGAGGCAGAAGGATCGCCGGAGCCCAGCAGGTCGAGGCTGTGGTGGCTGGAAGCGGCCACTGCACTCCAGTCTGGGCAACACAGCGAGACTCCAACTCAAAAAAAAAAAAGAAAAAAAGATTTCTTTATATAGAAATAGGCACCTTATTGATCAAGTAAAGTGTGAACATTACAGTAAGTCCCCAACATACGAATGAGTTCTATTCCCAGAGCAGGTTCGTTAAGTCCAATATGTTCGTAAGTCCAACAAAGTTATCCTAGGTACCCCAACTAACACAACTGGCTCTATAGTACTGTACCATAATAGGTGTTTGATGCTTTTCACACAAATAATACTTAAACACACAAAATTAAAAAAACATTTTTAGTCTTACAATCCAGTACCTTGAAAAGTACAGTAGCACAGTACAGTACAGTAGCTGGCATACAGGAGCTGGCATTGGGTGAACAGGCAAGAAGAGTTATTGACTGGAGGAGGGAGAGAAGGTGGGAGATGGTAGAGCTGAAGGATCATCAGTAATTGGAAATGGAGGGCAAGATGGACATTACTGGCTATGCAAATGTGCCTCTTTGAAAATTCGCAACTTGAAGGTTTGTATGTAAGGGACTTACTGTATGTTAAAGACTGAAAACTGCAGTACTTGCTGTGCTTTTCTTTAGAAATCTTAATTCATGTTAGTAGATTTGTACATCATAACCTGTAAGAGTTTAGACGCTATACTTGTGATAAAAACAATTCCCAACTATCTTACCTTATAGAGTACCACAAAATATATTTGTCTTTCAAATGTGGTATACTTTTCTCCTAATACTTTAGAATCTATAAGACATGATTCAGTTTTAGAAAGATGTTAATACTAGCCACCGGTTTAGATTTCTTCATTGAGTCTGGAAATCGAGTTTAACTACCTTATATAAACATCAACACTATACAACATTAAGTAAGTATATTACTACTGAAAGCGAACCAGTATTTAAATAACTAAATTAATACTCATACTGGTATTTCTCCTAAGGTCAATATGCCAGGTTCAGCTTATTTTAAAACATGAAATTTATTAACATTAAATCAAGTCTGGAACATTTGCAGTAACATATAACGATGCTTAAGAAGGAAATAATGGAGCCAGGCTTGGTGGCTCAGCCTGTAATCCCACGCCTTGGGAGGCTGAGGTGAGTGGATTGCCTGAGCCCGCGGGTTCGAGACCCGCCTGGGCAACTTGGTGAGACCTCATCTTTACAATAAATCAAAAAATTAGCCGGACGTGGGGCGTGGTAGCTTGCGCCTGTAGTTCCAGCTACTAGGAAGGCTGAGGCGGAAGGATCGCCGGAGCCCAGCAGGTCAAGGCTGCGGTGGCCGGGAGCAGCCACTGCACTCCAGTCTGGGCGACAGAGCGAGACTCCAACTCAAAAAAAAAAAAAAAAAAAAAAGGAGAAAATAATGGGTCAGATGTGGTGGCTCACACCTGTAATCTCAACACTTTAAAAGGCTAAGGTGGAAGGACTGCTTGAGTCCAGCAGTTCTAAACCAGCCTAGGCAACATAGCAAGATCTTGTCTCTACACACACTTACACACAAACACACACACAAAATCAAAAAATTAGCTGGGCTTGGTAGCATGCGCCTATAGTCACAGCTCCTCTGGAGGCTGAGGTGGAAGGATTGCCTGAGTTCAGAAGGTGAAGGCTGCAGTGAGCCATGATCATGCCATTGTACTCACTGACTCACTGCAACCTGGGTGACAGAGTGAGACCCTCAACTCAAAAAATAAATAAATAAAAGGCAATAATGGGGTTGAGAATCTGATAGAAGAATTTTTTATGACCTGCTATATTTTTTAAACTCAAAAGACTAAACATCCTTATCAGTCATCTTTTGTAATGATTAGGTTATTAAGGCATGAGTAAATTATTATGTTCTTATAAGAGTCCTTGCAGCATTATATCTGGTGAAAAATAATGACTACTTCATGGACTGACTTAAAACCATGATGGACTTACACAAATAGAATAAAAGTCTGTGCTTAGACACACGGTACTAAACATTCAGTGAATTTTCCCAGAGGATGGTTACTGCGTATGGTGCCTGTATTTCTAAAATTGTTAAACCATAGACATTAAACTTTGGTGAAAATGGCTTAAAATAGTTACCTAAGGTTCCTGATTCACACACACAAAAAAATGTCCTCACTAAAGGGATAAAAGGCTTATTTTAAAAGACAATTTGTAAATATTATGGTATAGATCTAAAAAGTCAAATAAACTCGAATGCAATATTTAAATGCCAGGGAAGAAGAAAATCATATCAAGAAACTACTTTAGTCCAGGCTGTAACAGTTAGAAGTTGTTTTTGTTCAAAAGCCATTATAGATATTCAAGAAAAAAAAATCATAGCTCTCAAAGTGATATTTAGATTACATTATGGATTCAAAATAGTAGTTAGACTACATTTCAGCATAAAAACGCATTAAATTCCAAAGCTTAGTACATCTGATATTTCAACCATTAATTAAGCTAAACTTCCTTTTTGATAAAGCCACTGGTTTTAGGAAAATGAAAAAAAAGTCTTAGGCTCATATTCTAAGACTTCCACAACTGATTACCTAGTATTGTCCCTCAAAACACGCAAACTGGGGATTGCAAATTGATAGTCTACCAATGTAAGGTCTTGTTATACAACTAGAAGGGTCACTTTCACATGGAAGACAAAAGGAGAATGCTGCAAAACAGAAGTTCCTGTATACATATTTTAAAACAGACTCCTTAGAAGTGTTTATACAATTTAAATATGCATGCCTTTTTTTTGAGAGTCTCATTTTGTTGCCCACGCTGGAGTGCCAGTGACGTGATCATAGTTCACTATAAACTGAACTCCTGAGCTCAAGCAATCCTCCTGCCTCAGTCTCCCAAGTAGCTAGGACTACAGGCACACCACCAATGCTTGGCTAATTTTAAAATTTTTTGTGGGGATGTGGTCTTGCTATGTTGACCGGACTGGTCTTAAACTCCTGGCCATAAGCGATCCTCTTACCTTGGGCTCCCTAAGTGCTGGGATTACAGATGTAAGACTCCATGCTCAGTCAAAATATGCATGTCTTTAGACTGACCCCAGTAGACATTGAGTTTATAACTCCTAGCACAAAGCTTAAAGACCAGTCATTCCTCCTGAGTACTCTGGCACTTTCCATTCAGAAGGCCTAAGTTTCTATCCTTTAGACCTGGTTATCAAAACTCAGACCTATCTTCGCATATTTTCTTCTCCATGAAGCCTTCTCTAACCATCCTGTGTGAAAGTGATCCTTCCTTTGCCTTTACCTCTAACTGGGCCTAATCTATCATCATACGCTATCTAGTACGACTGTACATGTGGCTCACTTTGCCAACTAGACTGTAAACTCCATAATAGTAGAAATGATGTTTTGTCCTCATTATCTTCCATAAAACCTTTTACTTTATACTCAGTAAAGCTCAATTCTGAAACTGAAGGCAATCCAAATACTTCAGACATTTTATATTTATATATAATTTTATTGAGGCATTTTTATATATCTTTTCAAAAACTTTATAAATTCTGTCAATTCTGAGATAGTAAAAATCGATCAATAAATGTGCTCTTTGCTCTAAATTTTAGTTAAATGTCACAGCTACAAAAATATTTTTCTTTGGGGGAGACTAGAGATGAGTTCTGTGCAGAGTGTGAGAAAGATGCTCTGTGGTCAGAAAGAGAATGGTACAAGGCAGGTGTTCTGTGAAAATCTGTTGAACGAATGACTGAGTGGATAAGAATCCAGCTATCGGGGAAAGATAGTATGTATTTCAGTAGGTAGGATGAAATGACATGATACACTTATTTACTTATAGGCAAGGAGATTCCAAGGTTTTCCAGTAGCAAGCCGCGTGACCATACAGGACTCTTATGGTATTTTATAAATAACATTCGTGTTTCAAGAGAAACAAAATTTGGTATGCTAGCTTTCCATGGCTTTTCATGATAAAATGCAAACTCTTAAAAAAAAATTCTGCCCAAATTGATTTATCCTGATCTCATTTCTCCAGTGTCATCTCACTGTATCTCACCCTTCTCTTGACATTTAGTTTTTTACTAACTGCTCTTTCCATCATTCAGGACTTAAGGCAATTTCTCTAAGGACCTTCTTCTCTAAATTTCTCTAATTGCCCTTACTAGGGCTTCCACAGTAGCTCATCTTAAATTTACATTTTACACTCATCACACTAAATTGTAATGACCTATTTACCTGCCTGCCTTCTGAACTCAGCTTTGAGGGTATCGCAAACAATGCTAGACAAATAACATACAGTCAAAAGTCACTCAATGAATGAATGAATCTATATAAAGGGATTATTTTAATCAATGTTTATTTCGTTTATTTATTTTTTTGGTTAATAATCCTTCCATAATGCCCAGCTTTAGAAAATAATATTAGTGGAATTAAATTCAAAATGACAACAGTTATATACTATCTTCAACTACACTGAATGCTTGGGTCAAACCTGAGGCATGACTCCTGATATTAGTAAGTGGACATGTTGACTGAGGCCTACAGATTTGTTAATTCATGTGTAAAAATTAATTAGTTATTAAGTTTACTTTTTTTTCCCTATAAATTTCAGTTCTGCTTTACCACAGGGAATGGCAGACTGCATTTGTCTCTGGCCACATGCTGTATTTCCAAATCATTGGTGGATGAGTTGTCATGGTAAAGAGGAGCTCTCTTACTTGTGAAAGAAGATGGCATCAGTAGACGTGGGAATGGGAATGACGTGGTCATTAAGGGAAAACATGTACAATACCTCACCTAAGATAACAGGGTATTAACTGCTTAATTACAGGGCATGTAAAATATAACCAATGGACTCACTCAATAAGCCCAATAAGGATTTATAAAATGTGTTATTTATAAACAGCACACAACTGATTTCTCTGACATCAATTATAAACCTTAATTTTTGAAATTTAATAAGGTTACAACTTATACCTCAAATTAGTATTGTTATTGTACTTTTCATCGCATCAATTTATCTAATGATTTTGGTAATAAGAAAAAGGAAATAGGAATAATTGGAACTTTGGTAGAAACAGAAATTGTGAATAGTACAATACAGATAATATTCAAGTAAAATAATGAAAGTAAGACAAAATCATGGGTAGGTAGCAGAAACAGCTAACAACACAAATAAGTGAGCTAGAATGTTACTTACACGAAAGTAGGGGTCTTTGTTTTGTCAATGTTTAATTATAAAGTGCCTAGAATATAGCTAATTATTTAATGAATGAATATTAAATTATTATTCTGTAAAAAACTGAGTATTTAAAATTCATAGGAATATGTGAGCATTGATAAGGGTAAATTATCTTGGAAAAAGAGTGGACATAATGGTAGTCATTAAGGTAACTTTCAAAACTATTTATAAGTACAAGGTGCTCCTTAAGAAAAGTCAAGCATTCAACTGCTTTTTAACTAAGGCAGTATATGCCTCATTTTCCAACCAAATTTGAAGAGGCTGTCAATACATTTTGTCAATCATTTTTGAAAAACCAAAGATATCATTAAGGGAAAAGATCAAGATACAAAAGTAAATATAATATGATACTGTTTGTATAAACCTTTCAGAAATGAACCTGGAGGGGGGAAATGCACACACATGTAATAGGTATTATATGTAATATTGTTTTTTTCTGAAATATTTATATTTTTAAAATATGTTTATGTATTACTTTTGCTAAAAAGATATAAATTTGAAAATAAAAACAGGACAAGACTGCAGATTACATTATTCCTAACATAAGGAACTTTAGATTAATATTCTTCTAGGAGGTAATAAAGTGAAGAGCAGGTCTGGTACATTTCTTAAGGAATATAAAGATATAGGCTCAAGAAATAAAAGAAAGCTCAATCCATTCTTAGCATGCCAAGTAAAATTTATCTATATAGGCCATCTTTCTAAATACTCTTCCAAATGTCTAAATATGTCTGGAAGATGATGTAAAAACTTCACTTACTGTAGCTTAAAACATTTTTAAAATGGTGTTTAAGAATACTTTAAACAGATTTGTTTTTTTTTTTTTGAGACAGAGTCTCAACTCTGACACCCAGGCTGGAATGCAGAGGCATGATCTCGACTTACCACAGCCTTGCCATCAAGGGCTCAGGCAATCCCTCTGTCTCAGACTCCTGAGTAGCTAGGAGTAGGCGTACACCACCACATCTGGCTGATTTTTTTATTTTCTTGTAGAGATAAGTTCTCACTATGTTGCCAAAGCTAGTCTCAAACTCCTGGGCTCAAACTTACTTCATCTCAGCCTCCCAAAGTACTGGGATTACAGGTGTGAGCCACTGTGCCCAGCCCAAAAATTTTTAAATGATACTTTCAAAATAGTTTTTGAAAAAAAATTATCTTACTGGCATATTTTAAATTAGACAACTAGCCTTATAATTCAATAAAAATGATGTTTAATGTGTTTTCATGTTTATTGGTACTCATCAAACTGATAAAATGTATTATTTCAATATATAAGCAATATAAAATTTTGTGTGGAATAATACAATTCACAAACCATGTTCAGACATCACAAGTTTCAATTATATGAATTAGAAATAAATTAAGCTATGGCAACAATAAATTTCTGAAGTACTGTTACATAAAATCTATGTGTCTACGTTTGGAATTACTAATGAATTTATAGTTGTAAAGTAGTATTTCATAGATAATTATTTTGGGACAAATTTTTCTCAAAGTAAACACATTCATTCTAAAAATGAAAACTTCACTTTGAAAAAAAGCAATAAAAAGCAAACTGAAGTGATATTATAATTTTTTAAAAGTTTTATGTATATGTGCGTATGAATAAGAAATAACTTTATTTTCTTCTCCTCACAACAATCCCATGAGCAGACAGTGAAAATATACCTATTCCTATATAAGATGATGAAGTTAGGGCCAGGAAACAACAGCTTATACAACGTCGCATAGCAAGTGGCAAAGCTGAAACATACCCTCAAGTCTTCTACCGCATAGGCTAGCCTTTTTCTTTCTACATTGTATTTAGATCCTTTTCCTCCTACCTCTTTCGCTCTCCAAAAGTTCATTAATCAAGTCCCAGCTTTCTTTTAATGACTATTTTCTAGGAGTAGTCAAGCCAAAAAGAAACAAAGCTATTTGTTTCAACTGTTCATTTTAGCAAGTATTTATGGAATACATACTTCAGGCAAGGGAAGGGAACTAAAGGATAAAATGCTCAATAAAACACAGTCTATACACAAGATTCAGAATAGTAAAAAGGTCACATATTGAAAAAACGATAATTCAACATAAATAAAAAACAATGATATTAAAAAACAAGGAACTAAAACTAAACAGTCTATATAGCATTTTAATTTTCAGGGAGTTGTTGTTACATAAATGTTCTGAGTTTGTGTACTGTCCTCTTATAGATGAGAAAGATGAAACTAATGTAATGTTTAAAGTCTTATAAAAGAAGCCCACAAAGTCTATTAATTTAGAATATATGGTGAAGGCAAGAGGATTGCCCAGGCCCAGGGATTTGAGACCAGCCTGGGCAACGTGGCCAAACCTTTGTGCTACAACAAACTTAAAAACATTAGCCAGGCATAGTGGCAAGTGCCTGTGGTTCTAGCTACTTGGAAGGCAGAGGTAGAAGAATTGACTGAGTCCAGCAGGTCAAGGCTATGGTAGCCGTGAGCAGGCCGCTGCACTCCAGCCTGGGCAACAGAGTGAGACTCTGACTCAAAAAAAAAAAAAAAATTTAACTTTGGGAAAAAGCAAAATGTTTGTTATTATAAAATTAATCTAAGTGATTACAGTTTTTAATTCTCAATTATAAGGGGCTGATTATCTAGGACATTTGTTTCTTTTTTTGCCTCCTTTATGCTGTTTAGTTTATGGTTAATTATTGATGTCTAAAAAGTGAGGAACATGATAAAGGCAGCAGTAACATTCAGTTCCACTTACTTTACTAGTTTCTAATAGCTGTAGTGGTAGCAGGCTTCCAAAAGTGGAACAGGTAACTGTTAATTTAAGCAAGGAGGTTGAAGTAACAAATAGTACCTGATCTTTCCGGCTGTTTTATCTATGGATTGTCTTATCTTCTTTGAGAACTGAAAGACGGATGACAGCAAAAGATTATCTCCCATGACCTGAAACATCCAAAGGAAAAAAGGAGATATTAAAAAATATTACCACTGTATTGTATAACTACCAAGAACATATTGCAACTCACTGTATTTAGGGACATTTAGTGTTTCTGCTAATTTTAATTTAAAAACCAATGAAGAATATATAGAGTAATGTGTAACTAAAATGAGAAACTGAAAGAAACACTATTAATAAAGGATTCCTTTGTTAAGCAATTTGCCAAGTTTCCATATTATTTTGGTCATATTACTTTTAAAAAACAATCCATTTTTATACTCAACATTTCCTCAATTATTATCAGGATTCTGTCTTTCATACTTTCAATTCAAATTATAAAAGGGAAGATATAAATAATTTAAGTACTAAATTTATTATTCTTTCACCAATAGGAATACAGAAATCAGTAAGAATACAATCTTTGTTCTCCAGACCAGAGTATAGTGGGAAAGATAAATTTGAAAAAATTTACCCAAAATACCAGCTGGGCTCGGTTGCTCAGCCTGTAATCCCAGCACTTTGGGAGGCTGAGGTGAGTGGATTGCCTGAGCCCGCGGTTTCGAGACCCGCCTGGGCAACTTGGTGAGACCTCATCTCTACAATAAAAAATCAAAAAAAATTAGCTGGGCGTGGTAGCGTGCGCCTGTAGTTCCAGCTACTTGGAAGGCTGAGGCGGAAGGATTGCTGGAGCCCAGCAGGTCGAGGCTGCAGTGGCCGGGAGCGGCCACTGCACTCCAGTCTGGGTGACAGTGAAACTCCAACTCAAAAAAAAAAAAAAGAAAGAAAGAAAGGAAAAATTTACTCAAAATAATAAGTATTTATGATGGGAGTTGGTGCTACCCAGTTGAGATTCAGGGGAAAACCAGGGGTCAGAAAACTTCTATAAAGAGCCAGAGAGTGAAGATTTTAGTCTTCGAGGGACATATGGTTTCTGCTACAATTCCCCAAAACTATCCCTCTGTAGAGTAAAAGCAGTCATACACAGTAAGCAAATTATGCATATGAGCATGACAATGTTGTAATAAAACTTTAGTTACAAAACAGGTGGTAGGCTGAATTTGACCCGTGGGCTTTAGTTTGCCAATCCCTAGGCTAAACCATGGAAGGCAAAGCTAATTTAGAATGCTACAAGAGAGGACTAAATTTAAGTCCAGATGTGGGTTTCAAAATCAGCCCCTTATATTGTCAGAACTATATCTAGACAATGTAAGAAAATGCAAATAATAAGGCCTTGAATGTCCAAAAGCTTTAAAGACCATTGTGTGAGATGATAGTGATAGGGAACACGATTAAATATTTTATAAGAAAGCATGTCAATTAGTGGTAAATTTTGGGATTGAGGTGATAGCAGATTCTGATGAAAGAAAGTTAATTGAAGCGTGGAATAAATATGGAAGTTATTATGGAAAAACATGAACTTTATTTTTATTTATTTTTTGAACTAAATTTAGCATGACAAGAATTTGAATTTAGTGGGAAATAAAAGGTTATGTAGGATGTGAAAAGCAACAGAGGATAAATAACATAATGGTATTTTGTGCCCCTTGAGGAAATAAATCAAATAAGGGCAGAACACATCACAAATTAGGAACATGTGAGAAAAAGGCAAGCTAGTTGAAGGAAAGACAATAACATAGGATAACTCTCTTTTCTACCCCTTTAAGTGTAGCTGGGTGTCACAATGTATAAGACGAATTCTGATATCAACCTTGAAATAAATACCAATCTAGATGTTTCCATCCTGCTTAAAAATATGTCTTTCATATAGTTTTAATATGCTTTAAAAAAGACGTCTTCTTAGACCTCAGGACAGAATGAGTATGGGTAGGATTCGAGAATACTTTTTCCTGATACTAAGAGCAAATCTACAATCAGGCCAGGACAAAAAGTATGTTGTAAAACTTTTTAGTATATCGCAATTTCAACTTTGAGTTAGCTACATGCTTTTCCATCAGGTATATATTTTTCTACTCAGTACAATTAAAAACACACATTCTTTTTTTTTTGTTTTGTTTTTAGTTGGAGTCTCACTCCATCGCCCAGGTTGGAATGCAGTGGCACAATCACTGCCACCCCAGCTTTGACCTGCTGGGCTCCAGTGATCCTTCCTTCTTAGCCTTCCAAGTAACCAGAACTACAGGCATGCGCTATCACACCCACTAATTTTTTGATTTATTGTAGAGACGAGTTCTCACCAAGTTGCTGGGGCTGGTCTTGAACCCGTGGGCTCAGGCAATCCACTCGCCTTGGCCTCCCAAAGTGCTAGGATTACAGGTTGAGCCTGGCCAACACACATTCTTTTGGAGTCTCACTGTCGCCCTGGCTGGAGTGCAGTGGCACACTCACAGCCACCCCAGCATCTACCTTCTGCGCTCCCACAATCTTTCTGCCTCAGCCTTCCAAGTAGCCGGAACTACATGCATGCATTACCATGCCCGGTTAATTTTTGATTTATTGTAGAGACAAGGTCTCACCAAGTTGCCCAGGCTGGTCTCGAACCCGTGGGCTCAGGCAATCCACTCGCCTCAGCCTCCCAAAGTGCTGTGAATACAGGCTGAGCCACCGAGCCTGGCCTACACATTCTTATGTACCAATTTCAGATCCTGTTCCTTAAATCTAGGGATTCACAAATATTAACCTATGATCAGCCTCTTCTTATCTGCTGTTCCTTTCTGTACTCTTCTACCCAACCCCTAAGCCTGTACCCACCTCTGTGTGTTGTTCCTCAATCAGCAGTTTCCATAGTGGTATTTGAAATAACCATCCTTTCGTGAAGAAATTCCTTTCTATCCTTGAATTGACTATATAATTTGTCAATTTGTCAGTATACCAGTTTACACCTTCACTTTTCTGCTGCTGTAAACAGTTTTAGGTTTTTGTTATTGTTGCCAATGGGAAAGAGTTTCTTTTGCACATATACTAGCAGGAAAACTGTTAGATCACGGTGCTCTTTATTTCCAACTTTAGGAGTGACTGCACCAATTTAACCTCTACCAACAATACATAAGAAAGGCCATGTCTCCTTCGAAATTTAACATTTTAAGACTTTTAAATTTGTCAACAACTGAATGATTATACGCTCACTATAATCTTGAAATGTATTTCTCTGAACACTCATGAAGTTAAACATCTCTTCAAATTTTGTAGGCCTTAGGTATTCTCTCTTTGGTGAAATGTTCATGTCTTTTGCAGATTTTTCGATTGGGTTTTGCTTTTCAAAATTGGTAAGAATTCTTTATATAGTCTGCATACTAGTCCTTTGTAGGAGGCATGTTTTACAAAAGTTTCTAACTTGTCTTTTCACATTCCTTATTTTTTTGATAAATAGAAGTCCTTAATCTTAATATACTCAAATATACTTTAACACTAAGTATGAATCTTCTAAAGTCATATGTTTTTGTTTCTTACAAAATCACTCCTTACTACAATAAAAAAAGATATTCATGGTTTTTTTTTACTAAAAATGTCACAGTTTTGCTTTCACTGTTTAAGAAATGAATTCATGTAAAGTTACATGATCACATCACATATTATAGTATCATGATGAAATTTAATTATATCTATAAAGATTATCACTTTTTTCCCCAGCTCTATTTATTGAACAATTCCTTATTTTCAGACTTATGGAACATACCATCTTTGCCATATGTTAAAGTTTATGATTTACTTACTTCATCCCTGCTCCAGGTTCTCCGCCTTGTAATTGTTAAGTGATCAGGAGGCTCTGCTGGTTGAGGTCTTGGCTCACCAGATCGACCATTGTTTCCTTCTGGTGTTTTGCAATGAACTAATGGAGGGATCTTTCGAAAGTTGAGACTTTCATCAAATACACGATCAACCAACTAATAGGACAAAAGCAAACCCTTGTGAGAACAGAGTTATTTGGAAAAAGTCTCTATACTATATAAATTTTATGATTAGACAGAAGTTATTCCATTCTCAAGTAGTAACAGAAGCATGACATCTTCAATAAACCAATTACTCTGCTTTTATAGGCACTTCAAAGGCATTTCCTTATAAATATAGATGTTCATCTACATAGATTTTACTTTCAAAATCCAAAATATATTAACTATTTTAAATTTGACTCTTTCATGTATAAGATTTTCTCTAAATGGGAAAAAAGATGGTCAACAGAAAGAAGCTAAGCCATGTAGATGGACAATGAGTTCATTTTACTCACATTGCCTTACCAGTGTAAAATAATGTTTCTTTTTCTTTTAGTTTCCTATCTTGTTTTTTCCTTTTTTCCTCCCCAAATCCAGGTGCCAAATTTCTTCACAAGATACACAAATTGCAAATTCCAATTAAGTTTACAAAAGGAAAAAAATTTAAATCCACAAATATTTTGGTCTTAGTCAAATAAACTTTTAACAATGCTACAGAAATTATATATTCTAGTAAAAATGATATACTGCCATCTACAGTGCAAATTACAGACATACAATACTAAGTAACTTGGGTTTACTGAAGAGGGAGTAAACTCTAGTACACATTTTGAAATAAAATAAAAAGGAAAAATAAAGTCTATTCAATGAAATGTTTAAGTAATTTTACTGGGTCTGCATGAATGTATAATCATGTTAGGTACAATTTAGTTAGAAAGTTGAGAAAATAATAGCTTTATCATTTTAAATGTACCAGGATTGTGTAAGTCTTGCCACCAAGAAGATACTTTTTTTCAACAATAAGACTGATTTTATATTGTTACAATTGATCAATGTGGTAACAAAACTCTACACAGATTGATGAAACATCATTTATTAAATTAGACAACACATGAAGAAAATACAAACACAAAAAAGTGACCATTAAAGAACTGAAGAAAGAATGGGACAAAAAGCAACTAAAGAAAATATTATCAGCACAGTTTACCATCATTAAACTTGTCAGAAAGGCTAGTCATTTTTGGCTACTATTCAGAACTATTTTTTAAAAATTAAGAAAGTGGAATATCAATATCAGGGACTGGAAATCTATTTTCTGTAAAGGGACAGATAATAAATATCTTAGGCTTTGCAGCAAGTCCGTACATACTTAACTCAATTCTACCACTATAGCAAAGAAACAGCCATAGATAACAGTTAAACAAATGACAGTGTTCTAATAAAACTTTGTTTATGAACACTGAATTTCATATAATTTTCATGTTATGAATTCTTCTTCTTCTTTTGATTTTTTTTCCCAACCATTCAAAAATGTAAAAACCCTTCCTAGCTTTCATGTCTGTATAACAACTGGTAGCAAGGCCATAGTTTGCCAACCTCTGAACACAGAAATTCCTTCTTTTAAATGCTAATCCTTTGCTTACATTTCTGCCCCCCATCAGAATAGCCAACATGGCTTGAGAGTACCATTAATTTTATATTACATGTTAAAGGTACCCTCTGGAGCAATGTTAAATAAATGGTGCCCCCTGGAGTTGTACTGTAGAAGGTTCTGGTTTTGGATGGGTAATAGCCTATATATGCTAACCTATGTTGCTGAGTTTATAAGAATATTCTGAAAAAAATATATATATATATTTGTTTGTGCAATATATATAAAACTCAATTTTCGAAACAGCCTTGTGCAATTTCATCAAGAGAATTTTTAATGTAGTGAAAACTGTAGAACTTTTCTCTTTCTTTGTTATCAGAGATATCTCCTAGTTAACTAGCAATGAAAATACCTTTAATTGGAGTATTTTCATAATGAAACTTTACAGAAATTTTATATTATCATTTATCAAATTTCGATTTGCTTTTCAAGATACTATTTAAATTTACATTTCAAGTGAACCTATGTATCAGTAATTAGCAGCATAGTGCTTATTCTAAATGATTTTCCAGTTTCATGTTAATAGTAGACCAAATGTTAGCCTTTACTAGTTTTGTTACAAGATGTTAAAAAACTGTTAAAGCAAAAGTTGGAAAATGTAAAGCTTCATGCAAACAGGAAGGGTGGACATAACTAAAATAAACTAAGCAAAAAGCTAAAAGCAAAAGAAATAAAGAAAAGAAAGAACCTTATGCATTTCTCCATGAAGATCTCCTACCTCTTCTCTAGTGTCTATGGCAGAGCCAGGGGTGGTGGCAGCAGTGCTTACTGTGGTACTAGGGGCAGTGCCTGATGAAGTCACTGAATCTATCTCTCCTGCTACATCGTTGATCTCCCGAGCAATGAGAGCAAGATCTTGGCTGATCCTGGTAATAATTTTAGAAAAGAAGTTGAATCCCTCTTAATTAACAGCTCTAGAAACAATCATTTTATGATAGAATCAGTTAAATAAGATCTATATCTAATTCAAGATTTGTACCCCAAATTTAAGATTATTTGGAAATGCTATGAACAATTTTAATACTCAAAGTCTTTAACTCCAAAATTAATATTAATAAGCTAAATTCCAAGTGATCTAAAAGATATCACCTTAAAATATACTTTAAACACACTGAGGTAGAGTTACAACTTAAAATACACTGTTAATACGATGACTCACATTAATATATCATGGGGGGGTTTTAAATTTGGACGTGACAGACTGAATTTAAGAAGTCCTTGAACTTGGATGAGAAATAATTTCAATGTTATTTTCACTAACCTCTAACTGATACTTAAAATTTCTTTCAGTTATAAACACAGGCAACAAACCACAGTGGTGTCAGCAATACTGATGATTTTTGTCACTAGCATAAATCACATTACGTTGCTACCCTCAAAACATCATTTACTATCATCAGTACTTCAAAATAACTACAGCCATTAAACATACAACAATAACATTTTATTTAACATGTTAATAAAAACCATATATTACTTTAAAAGTGTTTTAGTAAGTATATGTCAATACAATGGAATTTCTTTATAATTTTAAGTATTGTATGATTAGGCATTTAGAAACAATTCTGAGAAGGGTTCCACAAGCTTCACCAGATGCCAAAGGGGTCTACTGAACCAAGCAGCTAAGACCTTTGACATAGTACTTTACATTATACACAGCACTTTCTAGTAAGCATTGTCATTTGAGGCTCACAAAGGTCTTGTGAGGTATAACTAATCTGATTTTATTAGTGAGGACACAATGTCAGAGAAGTTGAGTGGTTTGCTTATGACCACACAACTTAGAAGTAACAAAGGCAGGACTAGATCCCAGGTTTAGTTCTCATTTCCATAAAGCCATTTGTTTTTTTAGTTACATGGACTGAAGAACTAAATAACTGTTATCTGTGATAATCAAAGGATAAACCAGACTTTTTTTTTTTTTTTAGCATTTTTTAAAGATGGAGAAATTTACATAATCTACCACTGATATTCCTGTGTTTCTCAAAAAATATTTCAATTCAAAGACATGAAAGTTTTCCAAGTTGTATCCCTTGCACATAAACTTAATTTGGCTACTTCTGCAGGAAAGGTTTTGGAATGACAGAATAGTCTTTTTTTTTTTGAGTCAGGGTTTTACTCCATCGCCCAGGATGGAATGCAGTAGCATGGTCATGGTCACCCCAGCATCGACCTGCTGGGATCTGGCGATCCTTCTGACTCAGCCTTCCAAGTAGCCGAAACCACAGGCTCATTCTACCATGTCCGGTTAATTTTTTGATTTATTGTAGTGATGAGGACTTGCCAACTTGCCCATGCTGTTCTCGAATCCATGGGCTTCAGGCAATCCCCTCACTTTGGCCTCCCAAAGTGCTGGGATTACAGGCTTGAGCCACCGCTCCTGGCCTCAGAATAGTCTCAAAAGTACACGTGAAAGCTCCTGCAACTTCAAAATCCAAAGTAGATACAACGTAACTTTAAAAAAAAGACAAAGGGGCAACCCTTTGGGTCCCCTCCCACTGTGGAAGCTTTTCTGTCCCCTCAATAAATCTTGCTTTCTCACTTAAAAAAAAAAAAGAAGTCAAAGCATCACTATGCTGCACAGGCTAGTCTCAAACTCCTGGGCTCAAGTGATCCTCCCGCCTCAGTCTCTGGCATAACTGGAATTACAGGTCCAGGCCTGGCTTAAAGTAACATTTTTAAAAATTTACACAAAATGTGAGTTTGAAAGACTTTCAAGGAAAGCAGTAACTGCATAAAAATTTAATGAAATTTAAGAGACGCTAAGTTGAAGCTTGTGGACCAATGGAAGCAATTTATGCTCAATTAACATGTAAACTTTGTAAGAAATGACAGACAGTTAATTCCTGTTTTACTTACCAAAACAAAAAAGATAGGAAGAATACCAAATGTTTACTGATCCCTTAGTACGTGCCAGGTACTAAGGACTACAACAATGAAGAAGCAGACAACAGGGAGATCACTTGAACCCAGAAGTACAAGGCTGCAGTGAGTTATGGTAGTGCCACTGCACCCCAACTTGGGTGAAAGAGACCTTGACTCTTTAAAAACAACAACAACAACAAAGAAGACAGGGTCCTTGCCCCCATGGAGCTTAGAATAAATAGTAAACATCATTATATTACAATATAATGAATACATTATAAAGAAGCTTTTTGTTCATCAACTCATTTACTTCTCATTTAACTACGCTGTAAGAGAGGTATTAATTGGTCTTTTACTGAGGAAAATGAGGCTTAAAAGAAGTCATGTGATCATTTTTTTGCCAAGGTCACAAATAGATCTTTTCATTATGTCATACTACCTCTCACATTAGTATTCCACATACAATTTTAGGAAAACATATTAGTTGTTGATTTGATTCTTTTGAGAATGGGTTTAAAGTGTTTCCGTAGATAATAATTTCTTGCCATTTCCTGAATCAAATGAACCAGAATGAGAAACAGAATAACCAAGTTTAATGAGATAAAAATAGATAAGGATCAGTTTGCCCAAAAATCTACATTTTCATTAAAGATTATTATGCAGACATTTGTACAATGAAGCTTCTAATATTTGTGGCAAGCAGTATGAATTAGAAAAAAAGAACAGCAGCAATCTTCATATGTTGTATAGCAAATACTGTTTCAAATGAACAATTCTTAATGTATACACAATATATATTATTCATTTGAACACCTAATAGATAATTTTTCCATTTTGTTACAAAATTTGAATAGAAAAATACTACCAAACAAATGAAATATAAACTAAGGGTTAAGTTCTATATTACTAGTCTTTATGCTTTCCTAAGTATCAAAATCACTGATTCAATTTCAAAAATGTTATAGAAATAAGTATGAATTATTTATAAAAAAGGTGAGATAACATGAGAACTGTACTTTGTCATAAAGTTATAATTTTCTTATGTAAACTATCTCAGAAATAGCACTCTTCTTATTTAAATCAGTCAAAAGTTAGTTTTGGGGTTTTTTTCCCCTTCACTGAAGGTTGTATACTGGAAAAATATATTAATTATAGATTTGGGGTATTTGATAGTTTAAAGGAAATATTACAAGATAGAGCCCTAGTGAAATGTCTGATTAAACATGCAATCTTTGCAAGTGTGATCTAATAACCATAATTTATTACATGTTATTGCTGCCAATGTAAACACTATTTTATGTTTTAAATTAAACATCTACTTTGCTTTTAAATACCATATTTGTTTTAAAAAATCTTTACATGTAACTAGCATTTCAAAGGATCTACATATGAACCATTAGTTTGCTATTATTGAAAAAAAGCAACTGATGGGGGATTAATGAAGAATACTAGTTTTAGAATCCTAAAGCCGAAGCTAATGACAGTAAATCAAACGTCCTGTTATCTTAATATTGGCTAAGAGTTAATAACCCTAATGTCTTAGCCTTTAAAAAACAATTTAATTTTTAAATGATAAGAAGTGTTAAAGTATAGAATTGGCTTAAGAAGGAGAGACATGGCTGGGCACAGTGGCTCAAGCCTGTAATCCCAGCACTTTGGGAGGCCAAGGTGAGGGGACTGCCTGAGCCCACGGGTTCGAGAACAGCCTGGGCAACTTGGCGAGACCTCATCTCTACAATAAATCAAAAAATTAGCCGGGCGTGGTGGCACGTGCCTGTAGTTTCAGCTACTTGGAAGGATTGCCTGAGCCCAGAAGGTAGAGGCTACAGTGGCCGGGACCAGCCTGGGTGACAGAGTGAGACTCCAACTCAGAAAAAAGAAAAAAAAAAAAAAAAAAAAAGAAGAGACCTTTAAGAGTCATTCCAGAAAAGCTTATAATTTCCATACTGTTTAACAGAGTTTAGTAAGACAAAAGTTATACATGAGGAAAAAAGGAATACAAGCTGAAGGATACTAAAAAAAAACTGAAAAATATTTTTAAAAAAAGGATATGGTCAGCATAAATGAAAATTTGAAATAAACACAGCACCATATAACAAGATACATTTGGATTACTGAAATGAACCTCACTTTGGCCTCTTGATGCTTAAAAAGAAGAGGAGCGGAGGGACAAAACCTTGTTCTCTAAAGGTTTTATAACTGTTCACAAAGGAATTTAAAAGACATTTATTAGATGATTCAAAGAAAATATTTCAAAACATCAGATTTGATAACACTGATGTGTTTAAAAGTTGCTTGAAACAATATATATACTCTTTTTTAATTAATCTGTAAGTTTTCATCCTTTTTAATTATCCAGGCACCAAGTTCTATCAATTTTTCTTTCATTGTGTTCCCTAATCTATGCTTCAAACAAATACTTATTTTTTTCCATGTTCTCAACTGCTCATGAATGCATCAGTGCAACAGACCCCTAAGCTTATTTTGACTGACCATTTTTTTTCCTGAAAATATCTGAAATATAAAATCAAATATTCCTTAAGGAGCAATTCCATGTCAGTCACCTATCAAAACTTTTAAATCGATTCTTTCTTCCCCTCATTGTTTTTCTAAGCTTTAACAATCTTCCTTGTCAGCGCTCAATCTCACCTACCCATTTATATATCCTATTCCTTCCCACAATAAACTACTATTTTTATCAGTCCAGACTCATTTTGATCTGTGCTTTTTGCTTATAATGAAACATCTCATTGGAATGTTCTTCCTTTTCTCTTCTACTTTCTATATTCTATGTTTTTCTTCAAGCTTGGTTCCAATTCCTCCTCCATGCAGTCTTCCCTGATTATTCTGGTCTTCATTAATCTCTGAATTTCACTACCACTTAAAATCTGTCTGTACGGTTTAACACAATATTATATAATATTTAGGTATTTTGCTGTTTTACTGATTAGTTTTAATTGAAAAGTTTAATGAAATAATTATAGATTCACATGCAGTTATAAGAAATAACAGAGATATTATGTGTCCTTTACCCTGTCTCCCCCAATGTCATGAATTGAATTAGCTTTTAATCCTTTTATCAATTGTAAAGTCCTTTAGAGCACAGGCTATGTATTTTAGGCTGTCTCCCCAATAATGGCAAATATGGCTGGCGACTAATAAAAATTATTTAAATTATATCATATTTTACAACTTTTAACCTGATATACAGTAGAGATCATGGTAAGGAGATATGAAAGGAAGAAAGCAGAATTTAGCAGTCCCCCTTCCTCCCAATTGATATCCCAATGATATAAAAACCAGCAAGCCAACAGACAGTCATAGTTCTTTTTAAGAGTCAAGGATCCTGCATCAGGCCCCAAGATTTCAAAGGCAGGTACAAAGAAAAGCTTTATAAGCATGTGACCAAACACAAATTTTGTTACATTAAATATTTGCTTTAGCTTATATTTTTGCTTCCAAATGATTAGCTTTCTCTCTCAAATAGAATAACAAGTTTAAGGTTCACAAGGCATAGGAAGAAAAACAAGGTATATTACTGGCAAATTGACTAGCCAAGATTTAATTTAAAATTCTATTTATAACAACTTAGGAAAATTTACACCTGTAAGCCATGTAATAGCACAGAGAGGGAGAAAACTCAAGTTAAAAAGTGCCTGAATGCAGGCAGCAACAGGGGATGTAAGTTTTTTACTTCGTAGTCATCTGCATTTGAGGGAAAAGTTCTAGATGTTCCCCAGCCAGCGAAGACTAATTACTAATCCCTTTTCTGGAGGCAGTCCAGGTAGAATGCTCAGTATTATCAGTCACAGATCAGGAATGCTTAGCCAGTTCAAACAGTTCAAACTTATAAAGCTGACTACAAATAAAAGACAGTATTCTTATTATTACACCGTCTACAAATAAAATGCAGTGCTATTAGTAGTATGAAAAAAGTACCCAGACATAGCCTTAATGTCATAAAGCTATAATTTTTAAAAATTTACTTGGCTTACAGGTACTTATGACTACATATTCCCCTGCAGCTTTTCTCTGGTTTTGGCTCATCAATGCAAGATTATGTTTCTCAGCTATTAAAAGTAATGAACCCACCACATTTATAATGCTCTGCTACTTAACTGGATCTCTTCCTTCTTATTAGAAAGCACATAGTTTTAATATAGCCTTTGGCTTATTGTAAAATCACATCCCCCTCTTCAGTTCTAGATATGCCTTTTGTGCAGGAGGCATGTGTTATCACCATGATCCTAATGCTCTTACTTCAATTTTCCTAGAAATGGGATTCACATGACTTCTGTATTTTAAACTCTGACTTTTAAAATGAACTAAAATATTTTATAATAAACCCAACACACACAGATGTGGTTATAAACAAGCAATACTGACTTAAAATGCTTGAAACAAACATATGAATCCCTGAAATGTTTTATTATTGGATGATCATATCTTATATAGTGAATAGTGCTATTATGATAAAACAGACACAATTCCTCAGATCTTACCACTTTTACAAAAAATTAAAGGCAGCTAAATAAAAATGGGTCTAAGACTAGTAATTTCTATGTACAATTTTTTACAGTTTGACTTAAAAATTTTGAACTTGGAGTCTTACATATTTAAACTATTCAGGGATGAGTTGTGAAGGGACATTTAAAAAAACATAAAGGAGACAAAGATCAATTTGGGAGAATCTACTCATCATTTACTCAATAATATTTATTTGGTACCTATAAAGCAAAGGTTATGAATGATTCCATGATCTGACACTGTAATAAAGAATATAAAAGTCCAGCCCAAAAGAGGCTTAAAGATTAACTCATATATTTGACCTAAGAATCAACTATAGGGAAGGAAAGTCACACAAAGTTTCCTACTGATAAGGAAAGATCTTCCTCTTCCTTTGGTTGCAAGTGTCAGTTATATTTACTATATGTTGATGGCAATTTGATTCAATATTGTAAGACCTTAATGAAAGAATTCTGGCAAACTCCCTATCTTGTGTAACAGAAGTTTAGAGAACTGGAAGAAAGAGTTGTCTGAGCCACAAAAGGCTGGCTTAGGATGTGATAAGTAAAGAGTTGAGCAATTTAATGAGTGGTCTGAATAGAGGAGTAGAGTTTAAATACAGTACATGGAGTCTATTTTTGACCATCAAAAGGGGTAGACTTTTTTGTTTGTTTGTTTTTTTAGAAAAAGTACTTCCCATTATTGTCAATAAAATTGTTAGCACTACATTTAAGTTACATTTGGTGAAACGTAGTCTTAAAACCAGACTTATGAATATGCTTCAAACAAGTCAAGGAAGTCACAAATAAAGAGGTAATGGTAAGACAATACCTTTGGTGGTTTTAGCAAACCCGTGCCATGTCCATCAGAGAGAGAGTCTACAAAGTTAAAAGAAGATGGCCTGAAATCACGTGACAGGAAAGTATTGTCCTTATTCAACGAGCAAGACTTGAGATAGCCAGAGAACTTGCAGAGAAGGTACCCTGGGTCAGAGACTATGATCAAGGGATGGCGAAGTTCTAGGAAAAGCTGAAGAACTACACAGAAACTGAAGAATAAGTATCATCTGAACATGTACCTGTGGGCAGATGTTTTGCTCCCCTATTCTTGCTGTTTGGATCTGATCTTGCCCAAGAGAATGACAAAACCTAGATTCAGATACTATAAACCAATAAATTATGTCCTAAAATTGATTCAGCAGTTATACCTTATTCCTTGATAAAGAAGTAATTTTTATATCCATAACAAAAAGTATTTTACTATTAATTAGACTTACCTCACCCATACCCCCAAATGTAGTAAATACATCAAATTATACTGAAATTAAGGATTTGGTTACTGGATTGCAATACATGGAAATGCTTCACTATACTTGTATTTCCTTACAGAAAATTAAAAAAAAACACGTTATTTAATTTGGCTAGTAAATTAAACTGACTCCTACAAAGAAAATTTAAAAGTACAGAGTTTTTAAATAATGTATTAAAATTACAGGTAATTTATTATTTTACTGTTAAGATTACCACACATTTGTTACTTTGACTGCAAATGTCTTAGGCTTGAAAAATATAAACCACAGTTCTATTTTAAAAGGTTTTCAGGGCAACACCTTTGGGTTCCCTCCCACTGTAGGAGCTTTTCTGTCCTCTCAATAAATCCTGCTTTCTCACTAAAAAAGTTTTCAAATACACTTGATCAGTATTATTTTGTTTTAATTTCACAACTCATTGATAAAAAATTATGTGTAAAAGACTTAGTAATAATGAAAGCCTTTTGTCAGTTAACTATAATATTAAAAAACAGACCACTTATATACCAGTGGTCTTATTATCAGAACAAAATAACATTTTAAAATAACTGAGTTTAGACTGAAAATTTCAACAACAAAACCTTGGCTGGGATTCTCAGGTATAAATAGGGTAAAGCCTAGTAGATTATTATATAAGTCACAGGAACTTAAAGTTTATTCTTTGTAACTCCAATTATACCTTGATTCTCATAAATCTAAATGTAAGAGATGTACAGAAAACTAAAAGTTTTAAATAAAGTTCTAAATATAATCATGCATGGTCATTGCTTTGCTAAACTCTGGTGGTGTCCATGTGGCTCTGTGAGCTACTGCCACCATGTTTCTTAGCTTTGGTCCCCTCCCCTGCCTCGGGGAGGTGAATCTCTCTCTATTTCCTCTCTCTTTTCTCTAATTTACTTTCTAAGTAAACTATATTTTCTGATCAAAATAAATAAATAAAACCATACACCACTGTTTTCTCTGTACCCTCTTAAATATAACTAACATTTATAGACAGCTTACTATATATTAAGCACTAGGTTAAGTATGTGCATCAATTTGTTGACTCTCTCTGAAGTTGTCACTACAGTATTAGGTCCATTTAGATGAGATCACTAAATCACAGCTAATTTGTCCAGGGTCACACAGACCTTGTGGAAGAGCTGGATTTGAATCTAGATGGTCCTAAGCCCAGAGTCCATATTTTTGACCATCCAGCTATACTGCATCCCTATAATTAAGTTATCCTCCAGACTTCAGCAGCACTTGGAATTCACTCACCATTCCCCGGTGATATCATCTACCACCACAGCTTCAAGTATTTACTCTTTGTGAATGACCTAACATATGAATCTAACTCTCACTGATGTTCGGTTTCAGAGCAGTAGTTCAACTGTTGCTAGACTTCACATTGCTATCCTGTAAATATCTTAGTGTCAGTATGACCAAAATAACAAACTATTTTCTTTCTCCTTGCTTTTTGTGCTCCCTGCTCTTACCAATCTCCAATTTGATTAACCATCGAACCATTTTAAATTCTGCTTACCATGCTGGTAATCATCAAATGTTCTCAATTGCTACAACTCCATATCTCTCATTCATCTGTTCATTTGTACCCTCACAAACACTATCTTATCTCAGGTCTTGCACATTAACTTTTGGAATAGATCATCAATCCCTCTACAGACTCTCTTCTATAAATGCCTTTAGAGTTTCCTTCCTTTTATAAAGATCTGAAGTTACCCTTCTATTAAAAAATCTTCAAAGTCTTCAAAGCACAAAATAATATGCATACTCCTTAGCTGGTATTCAAAGTCTCCCATTGCTTAGCCACCTTTACCCAATCTTCAGTTTGGTCATCCATTAACTATATACTTTCACATCTTATATTTGAGCAAAACTTCATTACTTTTTAAAACTCTATCACAAGGGGAGACCCCCCCCATTGGAATTATCTTTTGGAGGGCGAGCTCCTTGTAGTACAGGCATCCCCAGCTAGGTAAGTGTTCTAGGAAACCACTGGCAGGAGTGTACCAACTAGCATTGTTGTGAGAGATGATCTGTGGTAGAAACGTCCCAAGCTGTTGCAAACAGGTGACTGGTTCTTCTACCATGACAAAGCATCTGCCCATATAATGCTGAGTGTTCAGCAGTTTTTGACCAAAAACTGTATGACTCCCATGATGCACCCTTCCTTATTCACAAGATTTCTCCCCAGAGTGACTTTTTTGTTTCCCCAAATGAAAAAAGTCCTCAAAGGGAAATGTTTTGCCAATGTGGAAGAGGT
>CAUYQG010041492.1:0-10347 GCA_963574415.1 Tarsius wallacei | reverse complement strand
AAGCATTATTGAATACTTTCGCGATTTGTCCTTCAAAGAATTCTTGGCCTTCGAGGGAGCGATGGCCGGCAAGGGGGAGGGGTGGTGAGCTGTTAGCCGAGTTCCTCTCCGCATGTGGAAGGTCTCTCTAGGTGGGGTGACAGAGTGAGACTCCAACTCAAAAAAAAAAAAGAAAGAAAGAAACTAGAATACAAGGGGGGGAACCCACAAACCTGGAATTTATTTATAAAAAAACATGCATTCTTACATATTTAAACTTTAGTCACCGTCAAAGGACTCTCCGTGTGATGCAATACACCTATCAAGATGCTTTTTCTACCGCTCAAAACGGTTTTTGAACTCATCACCTTTGAAGCCTTTTAGTGCTTCTGCTGTGTTTTGTTTCGCCTCGCCCACATCAGCAAAACGTTTCCGTTTGAGGAGTTCTTATATTGAAGAAACAACAACAACAAAAAGCCACTCCGGGTGAGATCAGGTGAATTTGGGGGAGGGTGGGGCACAGGGGTCACGCCACTTTTGGTCAAAACTGCTGAACACTCAGCTTGGAGTGGGCAGGTACAATCGTAAATCATCCACCATAGAATGGGCAAACACGCTGAAAGAATCTCCAAAAAAAAAAAAAAATTTACTGAAGGTGAAAATAGCCTCTCCCAACAACACTCGCTGGTACACTGATGCCAGTGGGTCCTGGAACTCAGTGGGGGAAGCATTTACTAGAAGGGGTCCACTCTCCAAAAGATAGTTCCAGTGTTTTGGGGGTCCCCCTTGTCAAGTTCCGGGGCTGCCGCTTGAGTTTTCCAGGTGGGAGTAATTAAATAAAGAGGTAGAGAGAAAACCAGTTGCTACCCAGGTGGCAGGAGTCCAGGCGAAAGCACCTCTGAGCTGTCTCTCCCTGTGTTAGTTCCCCAGCCTCTCACGTACACACATGACCTCCTTCCAGTCACACACATTGAGGGAGATAGACTTAGAAAGAGGCAAGGAGGAAGAATATACTGAAACATTTGATACAAGCCAGGCTCAGTGGCTCAGCCTGTAATCCCACGCTTTGGGAGACTGAGGTGAGTGGATTGCCTGAGCCCGCGGGTTTGAGACCCGCCTGGGCAACTTGACGAGACTTCATCTCTACAATAAATCGAAAATTAGCCGGGCGTGGTAGCACGTGACTGTAGTTCCAGCTACTTGGAAGGCTGAGGCGGAAGGATCGCCGGAGCCCAGCAGGCCGGAGCCCAGCCCTGCCACTGCACTCTAGTCTGGGGACACAGTGAGACTCCAACTCAAAAAAAAAAAAACTTGATACAAAAACACGTTTCTGGACATACTCTGGGTTTATTTTAATTTTGTTTCATTTTATTTTATTTTAATGATGTGGGCTATAATTCAGGGTTAGGTATACAAATGGTCATTGTACAGGTAAAGTCTGGGCCTCCCTTTGGTCTTCATATCACCTGCTTTGAAATCAGGTACACTTATTAATGAAGTGTGCCCCCACCCCCACCCCCAGCGGTTTCCCTTGACTGTCAATTCTGTTCTTATAGCCTTATGATAATTGTTCAGGGTCCGCTTATGAGTGAGAACATGTGGTACTCAGTTCTTTGTTTCTGTGACACATTACTGAGTGTTACAGACTCTAATCTCTCCCAGTTGCTGCGAAGTTCAAAAGTTTGTCCCCCTTTATGGCTGCCTAATATTCCATCGTGGACATGTACCACATTTTTTTTTATTCAGTCTACTTTCGATGGGCAGCGCGGTTGGTTCCATGTTTTCGCTATTGTGAATGGTGCTGCAATAAACATGTGTGTGCAGGTATTTTTTCCGAAGAATGATTTGAGTTCCTCCAGGTATATTCCCAGAAGTGGAATGGCTGGGTCATCTGGGAGGTGAATTTTTAGATCTTTTAGACTCTGGGTTTCTTAAGCAACTGCTTGTCGCTCATCAAAAAGCAGGTTATCAAATGAGCGCCATGTTTGAAAACAAAAGTAAAGCCCCCAAAATATCCAATTGAGCAATGCACAGCAGTTGCCTGCTCACACACTCTTATGGCTGACCTCACACACGTTTCACTGAAAAACAGAAGGTAAAAGGCATGTGGCTGGGTCTGGTGGCTCTGTAATCCTGGCTACTCAGGAGGTCAAAGTGGGAGCATCGCTTCGGGCCAGGAGTTCAAGACCAGCCTAGGCAACATAACAAGCCCTTGTCGCTACCAAAAAAATGGAAAAAAAATTAGCCTGGCACGGTGGCTCATGCTTGTAATCCCAGTTACTCAGGAAGCCAAGGCAGAGGGTACTTGAGGCCAGGAGTTCAAGACTAGCCTGGACAACACAGCAAGCCTCTATTCCTAAAAACAGATACAACAAATAAAAAAGTTTTAAATGTCTACCATCAACTTAACCTGTATCTCTCTGTGGCTGTCTCACCTTCCAGGAGGGAGGTCACAGTCCTGCCCAAGGCCACCAAGCCCTTCCCAGGCCTTACCTACTCCTTCTCTGTTTGTTCCTGACCTAGACTCCTGATCATCTTGAAAGAACACCTGCCCCATGGCTGGGTGCGGTGGCTCACACCTGTAATCCTAACACTTTGGGAGGCCAAGGCAAGAGGATCGCTTAAGCCCAGGAGTTTGAGACCGCCTGGGCAATACAGTGAGACCTTGTCTCTACAAAAATAAAAGTAAAAAATTAGCTGGGCATTGTGGCACCTACCTGTAGCCACTCAGGAGACTGAGTCAGGAGGATTATTTGAGCCCAGGAGTTCGAGGCTGCAGTGAGCCATGAACGAGTCACTGCAGCCTGGGTGACAAAGTGAGACTCCAATTCAAAGAAGAAAAGCAAAGAAACAACACCCACAGCCCACTCTCCCCATCCCACTCACCTGCAGTTCACCCTGCTTTCTCTGCTCTCCTTAGAGCAAAATTCCTCCCGAGAGCTGTCTACACTGGCTGTCTCCACTCCCTCCCCATTCTCTCTCGCACCTGCTGCCATCAGACTTCCACTGCCACCACGTCCCGAATGCCACCCTGATGGAGGTCGCCAGCAGCCTCCATGCTGCCAAACCCAACGCAAACTCTAGCTCTTTCCTGCTCACAGTCCAGTGCATGTGACGCGGCAGAGTACCCCGCTTCAAGGCACGCTTCCTTCCCTCGGCCTCACCCCTACATCCCAGAGCTCTCTTCTGCCTTGCAGGCCTCTCCCCCTCGGGACACCACCCCGGAGAGGACCCCTGAGCTCTGACCATGCCGCCTTCTCTTCTGCACACTGACTCCCTGAGAGGACCGCCCAGACCCAGCGCACATGGAGTAAACACCATCTACAGGCGCCTGTCGAGTAAATGGATAACCCCAGCCTAGATTGCTTCTGCCTTGTGTACGTGTGTGCACATATGGGTTGGAGATACACACATGTGGGTGTGTATGTATACACACACTTCCACACGCATATACATCTGTGATTATCCAGCACTCACAGGACTTTGCTAGGCAGATATCTGGCACTTAACAGACATCTCCCACACAGAGTTTTCCAAACTAAGCTTTGTTTCCTCCTGCCCCCACATCCCAATTTGCTCCTCTACAAGTCTTTCTGCACCTCAGAAAACGGCAAGTCTATTCCTGACTTTGTCTTCCTCCCCTGATACTCAGTACAGTAATTCCCCTACATACAAACCTTCAAGTTACAAACTTTAATGATGCACACCTGCTTTTTTAATAATTATTTCTCTCCGCCAGTTCTCAGTATAGAGTCAATTAAATACATGCAGTACTATAGAGCCGATTGTGTTAATGGGATGCCTAGGCTACCCTTGTTGGACTTAAAACAGATTGAACTTACAAATGCACTCTTGGAAAGGAACTCATTCGCACGCTGGGAACTTTGCAGCAGACCCTGCAAGGTCCTTCTCCAGAAGGTGAACCTCTCACCACCTCTCCGGCACCCACCCCAGGGCAGTGCACTGTCGTCCCTGCTCTGCACTGTTCCAACAGCCTCCCCCAGTGTACCCACTGCACCCTCCTCCAGCTGACGCACCACACAGCACTCAGCAGATCCTTGCTCGTGTACATCAGTCAGACCCTGGCCTCCTCCATTCCACAGCTTCTCATCTCAACCAGAAGACAAGCCAAAGGCCTCCTCACAACCTGTGGGGCCCCCACACACCAACCCCTGGAACACCAGGACCTAACTTCCTACAACCCTCCCCAGCCTGCTCCACTCTGGCTACTTTGCTATTCTTTAATTACCAGCACACTCCTGTCTCAGACTTTTGCACCCGCTGTTCCTTCGGCTTGAATGCTCTTCCAAAGAGATGCACAGCTCCTTCCTCACCTCTTTGTTTCTTTCTTTGAGAGTTGGAATCTCACTCTTGCCCAGGCAGGAGGGCAGTGACAAGATCACGGCTCACTGCAGCCTCAACCTCCTGGGCTCAGGAGATCCTTCCACCTCAGCCTCCTAAGTAGCTAGGACTAGAGGTGTGTGCCACCACACCTGGCTGATTTTTGGGGATTTTTTTGTTTTGGTAGAGACAAGGTCTCACTATGTTGCCCAGGCTGGTATCAAATTCCTGGGCTCAAGCCGTCCTCCTGCCTCGGTCTCCCAAAGTGCTTGGATTACAGGTGTGAGCCACCATGCCCGGCCCCTCCTCACCTCTTTCAAGACTTCTGAATGTCCCATTATCAAGGAGGCCTTTCCTGACTAATAAAATCGCAACACCCCCTTTACATTACCTCTTTCCCAGTCCCCTGCCTGAATTTCCTGCTTATTATAAAGACATTTCCTATGCTTATCGTTTGATAATTGTTGTGAGAGGGTAAATTCCGTGAGAACAGGAATGTACATATCTGTTCAATGCAATACCCAACCTGCATCTCACAGCAAGTGCTCAAAAAATAATAAGGGAAAAAGACATGAATAAACCTCACTGATGGGGATCTCAACAAATATCAACATTTGTCTATGGAGTAATTGTCAGTGATGCCAAAAAAAAGGACACACAGCTTCAAATGATATATGTTATATTTGTCTGAGAAAAATATTTTAATTATAAAAGTCTCAGATCAAGGGAAAGCATGAGTCATTACGGCTTGGAAACCTTGCAATCATTTCAAAACACATTTTCCCCCCTAAAGCATTATCCCCAAATGGCCAGTGACATCTTTTAAAAGTAAAACAACTTTTAATTAAATATACCAAGAAGAATAACTAAATAAGCAACAGGAAATGCCAATTTCTCAAATATTTGCTACCAAAATTTCACAACATATTATGTAAGAACCACATTGGCTCATGACGGAAACTTCTAACTTTATAGATAAAATCTGTGTAAGGTGCTTAATTTTTAACTTATTCTTGATGTACTAAGTATTCATTCCCTTTGTTAGGTAATGAACAAGAAAACGTAACACACCACCATCCAGACACTCCAACTCTTTTGCTTTTTATTGTAAATTCTTTGTTGTTGCTGATGTTGTTCTCCCGCCCCCCAACAGATTTAGGGGTACAAGTGGTTTCTGGTTACATGGATGGCAGATGCTGCAACCTTTATGGGAACTGTCATTAAGCTAAAAAAAATTCACACAAAAAGAGAAGTACATTTTGGTTCCCTGCCCAGGGAGACTGGCCAGAGGTCCAGCAATAGAGATGGTAGATTTCATCCCAAATTTCCACTGATTTCAGGAGTCGGGTCTCATTTGCTGTTTCACCCTCGACTCGAGAGGGAAGGACTATGATTTCCACCTGGAATCATGCATCTTCTCACATCCATCCAGCCGTGCCAGCCAGGCTCCACAGCCCCTGTGACAAGCACACCTTGAGACTCTGGCTTTGTTTTCATCTTTCCTTTTTATCCTTGGAGTTTCCCTTCTTTAAATACCAATCTCTTTTCTATAAATATAATAAAAGGTCCTATTTTTATCCCTAAACCTCAATCAAATATTTTTGAAAGCATAACATGAGGCCGGGCTTGGTGCCTCAGCCTGTCATCCTAGCACTTTGGAAGGCCGAGGCAAGCAGACTGCCTGAGCCCACAGGTTCAAGACCAGCCCGCGAAACTTGGCAAGACCTCATCTCTGCAATAAATTAAAAAAAAAAAAAATTAGCCAGGCATGGTAGTACACGCCTGTAGTTCTGGCTACTTGGAAGGCTGAGGTGGAAGGATCGCCAGAGTCCAGCAGGTTGACGTTCAGGTGGACGTGAGTGTGCCACTGCACTCCAGCCTGGGCGACAGAGTGAGACTCGAACTCAAAAAAAAAGTATAACATGTTTTACAGTCAAAAGACTAACTCTGCTCAACAAGTAGTTAACTCCTCCAGCAGGATCTGACCAGTGACTGGGAAAAGAAAATACAGTTGGTAATAAAAGTGGAGAACTAGCAAAACCAATCAATGGCCTTTTGACATTTTCATTTTTTGATCTTTTTGTGTAAAATAGTTTTCTTTAACATCATAAACTCTGAAGGGACCCAACTGGGCATACTTCTTCAGGTCGGGGAAAAGGAACACCCACAAAAGTTCAGGACAGGCTCTGGGGACAGAGGCGACTACACTTGCCAAAGGCACCCTGTCCCTAGAGGCAGAGAATTAACACCTCGGTTCTGGTGTCCCCCAAACCACAACAGGCAGGTCCGTGGTGTTTCTTTCAAGATGACTTTTAAAACTCACCTATCTGGAACTCCAGCCTCTGCTCCTAATGTTTAACACTAGAGCAGCGGTCCCCAACCTTTTTGGTATCAGGGACTGGTTTCGTGGAAGACCGTTTTTCCACAGACAGAGGCAAGGGTGAGGGGGGGACCACACAACCTAAATCCCTCGCATGCGCAGATCACAATCGAGTTCACATTCCTATGAGCATCTAATGCCGCCGCTGATCTAGCAGAAGATGGAGCTCTGCGGGCCTACCACTCACCTCCTGCCGTGTGGCCCAGTTCCTAACAGGCCATGGACCGGTACCCAACCACAGCCTGGGGATTGGGATCCCCTGTACTAGAGGATTTACTTAGTGCTGTCTCATCCAGAGGGGCAGTGGTGTTTGAAATGCCCAACTGAAGAGCTGAAAAAACACATCCTTGAAGAAGGTAGAAAGGTCTTGAATCGCTTCATAAAAAGGAAAAAAGAGGGGGGAGAGGGAGCTCAATGGACTCAATCTCCCAATTCTGAATCAAGAATGTGACTCACAGTGGTGATCCAGAATCCTGACCATCATGAGCCCCATACTTGGGGAGGGTTAAGTGAGTCTGCCCTGGGATTTTTTGGGGGGAGGAGCGGGAGCATCATGGTTCAGGATGTTACTCTAAGAGTCTGTCTCCCAAGGGGGAAGCCATTGAAGATATATTTTTTTTATAAGGGAAAGACCTCTACCTCTCTCTAGGACGTCATGTCAGTGTTTGCAGCAGCACAGTTTTCGATTCCACACTACAGCCCCACGGAAGGAGGAGGCGGATATGCAATTGACAAGAAGACGGACTTGACCGTTGTCCGTGAAACAGAACAGAGAGCAGGGCGATCAACACTCACCTGTCTTCCCTCTCTAATGTGCATGCAATGTAGCTCGTTGGCATGGACTCCTTACAAAAATAGTGCGTTAGATATGTTTCACATGACTCAAATTTTCTGTCCTTTAATTTTGGAACTGAATTAGGTTTTATTTATCTCCACATTTGTTGTTTTTCAAAGAGCAAGGCAACAGAAGCATTTGTTATTGGTGTATCACTCAGCATTTCCATAAATAACGCCTGTTTGTATGCAGAGAGGGAGGCTGGCCCAACGATAGATATCTACTGGGTGACTTGTTCGCAAAGGAACAAATCTCAGGGCTGATTCACAGTCTTCACTGGGAGCCACTCCTCTCAAGGATCCCACATAAACAACTACCATACACTTGGAAAATTAGGATCCTATATAATCATTGTGACAAATATCCCCGACAAAGTCAAACTCCCTGAAAGGAAGTGAACGCCCTTCCCTATCTAGGCCCAGCCTCACCTCATTTTCCACCATGTCTCCATAAGAGGCAGGCCAAGCTGCCCCAAGAGCCCCCCTCATATATGTACTTCCTTCACATGTAGCTGCCTTTCCCTAAAAGGCTCCCCCTGCTTCACCACCTTCTATCCTTTCGACACAACTGAAATACCCCTTCCTCCATGTTCCTACTGACTTAAGCACCACCAAGTGCTACAACCTTCCATACTCTCTTGACTCTCTGCAGATACCTCTGTTCAGGTACAGGTGGGAGATCCCCCCCAAAACAGAATCTATTTATAAAAAATTGTGGGCCAGGCTCAGTGGCTCAGCCTGTCATCCCAGCACTTTGGGAGGCTGAGGCGAGAGGATTGCCTGAGTCCGCGGGTTCAAGACCAGCCTGAAGCAACTTGGTGAGACCTCATCTCTACCATAAATCAAAAATTAGCAGGGCGTGGTAGCATGCACCTATAGTGCCAACTATTTGGAAGGCTGAGGTGGAAGGATCACCAGAGTTCAGCAGGGAGATGCTGGGGTGACCATGAGCATGCCACTACAGTCCAGCCTGGGCGACAGAGCGAGACTCCAATGCAAAAAAAAAAACAACAGTGTGTTTGGCAGCCCCACGGATGCGTCTCTTGCTTCAACAGTGTTAGGACAGAACAGACCTGGGGACTCCCTCTCTTCTAGCCTCCCACGGCCCTCCGATCTCCTCTTCACTTGGAACCTCTAGGACCACCTTCTCGGCCACCTCCTGTTTCTGGGACCAGCGACCACCACTTTTGCAGTTAGCTCCTTCTTGCTGACCAGCCATGAGCTCCCAGGTTCACCAGAATTATTCCACCGAGGTGGAGGTGCATGGTCAATTTGCATCTGCAGGCCTCCTACACTTACCTCTCTCACATTTCGACCATGACAATGTGGCTCTGGAAGACGTGGGCCACTTCTTCCATGAATTGGAGGAGGAGAAATATGAGGGCACCGAGCCTCTCTTGAAGATGCAAAACCAGCGTGGAGGCTGCGCCCTCTTCCAGGATATCCAGAAGCCCTCTAAAGATGAGTGGGGTAAAGCCCAGGATGCCATAGAAGCCGCCATAACCTTGGAGATGAGCCTAAACCAAGCCCTTTTGGACCTTCATGCCCTGGGATCCACAGAGCCCCATCTCTGACTTCCTGGAGAACCACTTCCTAGATGAGGAAGTGAAACTCATCAAAAAGATGGGCGACCACCTGACCAACTTGCGCAGGCTGGTTGGGCTAAGCCTGGGCTGGGCGAGTATCTCCTCAAAAGATTCACCCTCAAGCACCACTGGGAGGCCAGCGGCCTCTGGGGGGCCCCTCTCAAAGCATCAGGGCTTCTTCTGCCTGAGCCTCCTCCTACAGCCAGCCACGAGGCAGTTTTTTAACCACCCTGGAGCCCTCTCCCAAGCCCTGGACCAAATGGAAATAAAGCTTTTTGTAGCAAAAAAAAAAAAAAAAAGTGTATTTATTCTTGCATGTTTAAACTTTAGTCACCTTCAAGGACTCTGTGTTGGATGCAAGATGCCTATGAAGACACTTTTTCCACTGCGCAAAACAGTTCGTGAACTTGTCAATTTTGATGCCTTTCAGTGCTGCTGTCATTTTTTGTTTCACCTCTTCTAGTCAGCAAAACTTTTCCTTTGAGCACTTTTTCCATCAGGGAAACAAAAGAAAGTCGCTCGGGAAAGATTGGGTGAATAGGAAGGGCAGGGTATAGGGGTCATGCCATTTTGGGTCAAAAACTGCTGAACACTCAATGTAGTAGGGGCAAGTGCGCTTGGAAATCACCCATCATTAAATGGGCAAACATGTTGCAAGAATCTCAAAAAAATTCACTGAAGCTGAATGCAGCCTCTCACAGTAACGCTGGCACACTGATGTCGATGGGTTCCTAGAACACTTTACCCAGTAGGGAAGCCTAGACTACAAGGGGTCCTCCCTCCAAAAAGTAGGGGGTCCCTGCTAGTATGTTTCTCTACTCTTCCCATCTTCCTGCAGCCTCAATCAAGTCAAAGAGGACAGAAAAGGAGGGTAGGAATCCATACTGTTCATAACAAATGTCCTACCTAGCAAGTCTCTTTTTGAGAATACAGAAAAGAATGTGGTGGTGGGGAGGGGGGGCGGTGTGCATCACAGGAGTAGATTACAGGGCTGTAAATGAAGAAATGTGATCAAAGGTGACATGAACTGTGGCTGGTAATACACTGGAAGCCAGACATCGCAGCGGGCAGAGATGTGACTGTGACTCAAACAGCAAACAACTCGAAGTCACAGAAGTTTAAAGGAGTTGAATATACTCAGGTTTCTTTTACTTTTCTAAGGGAGGCTTGGAAATTTACCCTGGATACCAAAGGAAGACACAATGAAGGAAAAGAATAATGACACTT
>CAUYQG010041486.1:0-21522 GCA_963574415.1 Tarsius wallacei | reverse complement strand
CACTCTGTCGCCCAGACTGGAGTGCAGTGGCCGCTCCCGGCCACCGCAGCCTCGACCTGCTGGGCTCCGGCGATCCTTCTGCCTCAGCCTTCCAAGTAGCTGGAACTACAGGCGCGCGCTACCACACCTGGCTGATTTTTTGATTTATTGTAGAGATGAGGTCTCGCTTGCCCAGGCGGGTCTTGAACCTGCAGGCTCAGGCAATCCACTCACCTCAGCCTCCCAAAGGCGCGGGATTACAGGCTGAGCCACCGAGCCCGGCGTATTGACTAATTTATTTGAATTGTAAAACAACAACAACCTCAAAGATCTCACATACTACAGTAAGTCTGATAGGCTAAATGACTCCACAATGATGTTTGACTTGCTGTTGGGATTATATGGTGACCTACATCCCTCATAAATTAACTTAACTGTATAAACCCCTACGCATTTTGATGAAGATATAAAATTGATCCTTGAACAACACAAAGGTTAGAAGTGGTATTCTCCTGTGCAGTCAAAATGTATGTATAACTTGACTCCTCCCCCAAACTTAACTACTAATAGCCTACTCTTGACTGAAAGCTTTATCAATAACATAAGTATAGACTGCCATATATTTTATATGGTATAGGTATTCAATACTACATTCTTACAATAAAGCAAGATAGAGAAAAGAAAATCATAAGAAAGGTAACAATACTTACTATTCATAAAGAGGAAGTGAATCATAATAAGATGAATCATTGTCATCATGTTCAGTAGGTTTCAGAGTAGGGGTTGATCTTATTGTTTCAGGGGTGGAGTAGAGTGAAAAAAATCTGTGCATAAGTGTAACCTCACAGTTCAAACCCATGTCATTCAAAGGTCAACATTATATTTAATTAAGCATGCATGCACAATGACATCATTTATTAATATTAATCTTATAAAAATCATCTAAATGCCAAACTAAATATGTACTAGGGAACACATAATATTTCCAAAAATGCTTGATGGTCACTGGTTTAGCTCACACTACCTTGAAGGATTGATTGAGCTGGAATTGGGGGGGGGTGTTAATAAAATGTATAAATAAATCCTGACAGGGCGAATTTTATTCAAAAATTAAATAAATTTTTTGAGCCTTGAACCAGCTGGAGAATAACTCAAGTATGGCTGATCTGACGTGGGCAGAGATGGGAAAATGAAGTAAGTATTGATCAATCTATCAATCTAGTTCCATAGCACTACTGCCTTGAGGGTGACTTCTGTCATTTCCTGCCTCCATGGATAAAAAGCCAACCAAAAGAGACTATGATACCTTGGAGGAACTATAAAAATCCATCAATGAAGGTATCTAACTGTGACATCTTCCCAGGAATTACAGTTTGACACTGAATGTCTCCATAGATCTTTATATCTGTCAGAGGAATTTATTCATATATGAGACCCAAGGGCAACTCTTCTGGTTCCAGCAACATCCATGCTCTTTAACCAACGGGACTGTTTAATATTTTCTCAAAGTATAGCTCCCTTTGCCTGTGAACGCTCACCTATCCTTTCCTTTCGTTAATTTAGACAGTGCTCTAAATTTGCAGTTTATCTGATATAATATTAAAAAGCTCAAATGAATTCATGCATGGCATATTTCTTGCAGTTTTTAATATTTTCCTCTTGCTAATGTGAAGTCTCGCCTCTCTCTTCAAGAGTTTCTGAAAGTTTTCAAGAAGACTTTCCATTGTGCTTAAAACAATTCCACTGTGTCAGTTGGACTCAAGGGGACTGTATTGCCACATCTGCTAAGTATCCTTGACATTCACTGGAAACCACCAGGCATGACTGTCATTTTTGCCTTGAAAATGGCAGCAGCCATGCCCCGCAAATGTTGGGCAGCAGTGTTTCCTTGTTCAAGTAGGACAGTGCTTCCTCTGGGAATTCTTCCAGTGGATTCTGCTACCTCTTGCTCAACATTTGTATGCTGAAGTTTATTAAAAGCCAGGGCTGGGAGTTTGCTCAGAAGCTGGGCATTTTTTTTTCTTGTCTTTTATGTAAAAACTGTTTGGGCTGTTTCCTATCTACTTGCATTATTTTAAAGAAGTACTACTTGGCTTGTGTTTACTCTCTTCTCCTTTCTATAGACTACGGGGCTAGGACAAGAGACAAATTTGACCAATAGTCATCAAACTTTATTCAGAATCATTTGTGCTGTACAGTAGTTCCTAAGAATGAGTTATCTTTTTGTAGCTTTCCTCATTTCTTCTTCAAATTGGCTAACAGGTAAGGCTTGACTGCCAGGAGACTGATAGGCACATACTTCCAAATTTTAGTGATAGACACAAATTGGGTACAAATTGGAAGCCCTAAGAAAAGCTTAAAAATCTAGAATGATTCTTGGCATATAATGCAGTCTCAACAAAATCAAGTTTCTTTCTTCATGTTACTTTTCAACTATAAACTCAAAGATATTTTAAGGGAAAAAAACTCTCCAAATGAAGCACATATATATCATCATTATTTCTAAGAGCAAACCAAATGTGCAACAACAGAATGGCTAATTTTGGCAAGATATATAACAAAATAACGTTATTCTTTAAAATGACATATAATCAATTTTTAATGATAGAAAAATACATAGGTTATAATTCTGAGTAACGAAGATACTGAATTATAAATTTGTATAAATTTGTTATTTTGTCAAATGCAGGTATAAAGAAATGACTGGATATAAACACATTTCACTTATTAACACGGTGTTCTCTGGGTAGGGAGATTTTGCATGGCCACTATTATTTTCTTTGTACTACAGAATATTTTCCAAAAATTCCAGAAGGTTGGTATATTATTTTATATGGGAATATAAATAATTTGATTAAGAAGACATCCCAAAATCTAACTATTTGCCAGTGTTCTCCAGAAGGAGGGATTTTTTTGATGCGAAGTTCTTAGAAAGTATTTTTCTGAGCTATTCAATGTTTGGCTAGCCCTTTTCTATGCCTATTAAGCTGAGTTTAGGACCATCAGAGTGGATATATTATTTTAAAAGTCAACATTTCTTTAGTTTGTGCCTAATTTGGGAAAGGAAGAAGTTTCTTTTCAGGTTCTTCAAAACCCTTGCTTCAACTAATAAGCTCTTCTGCTATAGAACATCCCATTATTTTCCTCATAATTAGAGGTTTCCTTGGTTTCTACATTTCCCATTTTTCTTTCTAAACAAATTTCCTTCAATGAGCTACACAATATTTTACAATCAGAGCTGATTAATTTAACCTTTTCTTGTCTGTTCTTTTCCATTCTAATCATAATTCAAGAACTTTTGAACTATTCAATTCTAATTTTGAAATTCAGCTCCTGAATCTATAATAAATTCTGTCTCTTTCTCAATGAGTAATTGACGACTATAGTTGGAGAAATACATGCTTCACTGATACTCGTCAAGCAGCAAAATTAAACTTGGCTTCCAAATATGTTCAATGAAATCTTGCCTGCCCAGTGTATACTCAAGAACTCTTTGATAGGCTACATGAATCTCTATGCCTATCCTTACTTCCCACGTGTATATAAAACACTTTCTGCTTTTTTCTTTTCTTTTATCCTTCTTTTTAAAAAATTCACTAATGTATAAAAAGCCTTAAATCATGAATTCATCTCTGAATTTCTCAGCTTCTGAGCTTTAGAAGCAAACTAATTTGCTTTTAAGAAAACCATAGTGCATAAAAATGATTTTATGTTAATACAACAGTTTTTGTAATGAATATTCCAAAATGTTAAAACCAAATGACTAATTATAATTGCAAATGGCATCATTTTCTATTTAATGCTCCATAACCACCTATTATTACTTTATTTTCAAAGTGAAAAAACGTATTAGCTTGTAAGTAAGCTAGGTCCAGATGATACATTACCTAAATTTAATTTAAATTTTATAAAATGAATTAAATTTAAAATAAATTTTACAATATGATGTTAGGGATATATATATATATGTGTGTATATATATATACATGTAAAAAGATCATAATAGTGAGTCAAATGAATGTATCTATCATCTCAGTTGAGTTTATATTGCCCCTTTTATTTTTAATTGACATGTAATAATTATATAAATGTATAGGGTATAGCATAATATTTTGCATAATCTTAATTTAAATTGTAACATATATTTTGTTGCATTGTCGATGTTATTAGTGTAGTAAGAAGTGTAGAAACAGCCTATGTGGATTCCACTAGGTTTTTCAGCTCAAGGTACTTATTTACATGAGGTATAAGCCTATCACCTACAAAGTGGATATTTTACATGACTGCATAGGGAAAAAGGGTAGAGTAGACATTCTAATGTGGGATACAGTATGAACTCTGTTTTCTAACTGCCCAAAAGAGACCTGAGTCTCCCTAGAAAGAAGGATGCTTTTGGAAGGAATTTATGGAGTCTTCATTTTATAGAATCAATGTAAGATTCAGAGACTAAGCAATATTGCTTTGAGACAGAGGTGAATGATACACTACATTGCTGCTAAAAAAGGGTGGTACTGCTCATTTATATATGTGTTTCAGTATGACCATGAACTTGCAAAATAATTCTGTAGCATTTAGCAGTGTTGGTATTACGGTTTTGTGGCAACTGGGAATTGACTCCCTAGATGGGAAAACAGTGTTTCCATGGAGAGGAGCAATGTACTGTGTCAACAGGAGAAAAAACATGGGCCAATATTGGTGAGATTTCCTTCTCATATAGATGTGAATGCTTGTGGTATTTGGCATAAAGTCTTCATCCATCCTTATTCTCATATTCCAGAGGCTAATGAACATTAGTTTTCCACAAATATCTGGTACAAACTTGATCTGTTTCATCTCCACGATCCTATAATTAACACATTATCATTATTTTAATAAAAGTAAATTATGTACCAGAGAGGTTAATTCGTTGCCCATTCTTATCCAGCCAGCAAATGGTAGAGTTGGAGTTTTTTAACTGTAGATAACAGACATTTTCACTATACATAGTGAATCTTTGCTTGAAAACTTCATCTGTTTGACAGACAAAAATGCTATGTCATTAAATGCTAAGTTTATCTCTAGGACTAATTCTGGTCTATTCCCATCTTTTGCATGAATTTGCTTTTCATTCTTCTTGAAAGAAATAGCAAAAAAATGGTTATCAGACAGGTAAATAAAACACTCATACATTCTCAGGGTCAAATCAAGGAACCAATTTAACAAAGATATGTAAGAAGTTGCAAGTATAGTCTAGCTCAAATGTAAGGTTCATGCTGATAACTCTGTTTCTCACCATGCCTAATGACCCATGTGATATAACTTTCCTTTGTTTCCTTATAGCACCTCTGATTTTTAGGATCTGATTCACTACCAATTTTTTGGGAGTCTCTAGGTATACGCTGCAGCTAACCCTTTCACTTCAGACAAACAGAAATTCTATCTACTTTCAAAAAAACTATAAATAACTGATACTAAATCAGGACCAGGAATCATGTATTTTTAAAAACTAATCTATAACCAAAGAAGCTATGCCTAAAATATGAAGTTTGTAGCAAGGTCATGCAGCTAGTTAGAGGCAGAGTTGGGAATATCTTTGGGGTCTCATCAGGCCTTCACTATTACAACAAACACCGATTCTCAAAGACTTCCAATCTGACTGAATAGAGAAAAAAATGTGTTACAGGAGGTTCTTTCTATATTGCGCCAAGTAATTTTCTTAATATTAAGTCCAATAATTTATTTAAGTTGAATTATTTATTTATTAATAAATAAAATTTTATTTATTAAGTCCAAAAATTGTAGCATGGACTTGTGATGCTTTCTATACACAGACATTTTAAAATTAGAATTAACAATATTATTAATACCTGGCTAGTTTACTTTTGTGTGTGTTCCTATAGTCATGAGTACAAGATTGATATTTTCCTTGAGAATGTTTGTTAATTGACAATATGTCTTGACTGTGATGATCTCCTAATGGTTTGACAAAATCTATAAGATCCTTAAGTAGGTAAAATGAAGGTTCATTGGAACCAATACTATCTGTTTTATTTCTGTTTTAGATACACACTCATTTGTGAAAGAGGAAGTATTAGAGAATTATAGTAAGCATTGTGGTTAGCATCTCCAACACATTGTTACTTCTAGCAAGAATCTCAGTCTTCATTTGAGAATTCTATTCTCCTCAACTCTAAATTCATGTAGTCTAAATGGAACTACATTCCTTCATGGCTTCAGTCAAGCCAGATAGTATATTGTATTTTCCTGGCCACAGTGGTTGGCTTGGACATTCTGATTCTATCTGAAGGACTAGTTTGCGACTAAAAATTGTTGGGACAATGTGTTGGGACAAAATCGAAAAGGGGAACAATTTTTACTGATAATATTAAACATGAGAGAAGGTTGCAATAGACACATTGCAATATGTCAACTGCAGCAATTGACATGGCACTGAAAGGGCATCACACGACACCAGAAAATGAAGCCAGCACAGAGGAATCCAGAGCTCATGAGAACCTAAGCCCTGATGATTTTGTGCTCTGAAACAAGATAATCCTGGACCCCTTGATTTTCATTTTTTTGACTCAATCATTTCTCTTTTTCCTAACTCATCCTGTGTGTGTGTGCGTGTGTGTGCGTGTGTGTGTGTGTATGCATGTGTGTGTGTGTGTGTGTGTGTGTGTGTGTGTGTGTGTGTGTGTTCTGGCAAAATGTAAATGATCCTACTTCATAAAATGAGGAAACTAGAGTAATTTACAGGTTGGATATATGTGTATTCATTTATTAAGGCAAATTTCATCATGTCTGCTGGTTCTTCTTCTGGGAAAAAATAGCCTAATTGTTGAATAATTTGGATAAGTGTTTGTCACTCTGAGATAATCTAATTTAGACCTTCCATTTCAGGTTGTCTGGTTTGAAATGGAGAAGCTATACTTTTTTAAAGATTGAGTTTCTCAATATTATTGACACAGTCAATTTATTAAAGGTATCATTGATTTTTGGAACATTTGAAGATGCATTTCAGTCTTTCCATTAAAAGTTCTATATCTAGAGAAAATGTTATCTTACATTTGGCAAATGTTAATGAAGAATTTTCATTAAAAAAGTCTTACCATCATCATAATGAAACAATAATATGCATGGGATATAGTATCTGTAAAGGTAGGTATGCAGTACACACTATTTATATTTATAAACTTACATAGTAGAATATATATGTATATGTGTGTATATTTATATTATATATGTGTAATATACATAATTATTTCCATATCGCAGAAAGTAATTTTATTAAGATTAAGTCCAATAATTTATTTACTAATAAATAAATTATTTATTTATTAAGCCCAAGAATTGTGGCATGGACTTCTGTTGCCTTATATTTATAGACTTTTAGTGAGAAATCACTACCAGTGTTTTGGGAATTCTAGGTGATCATAAAACAACAGAAGGAAAGTGGGTATAATTCAGGTTATTTTCTATAAGGGACAATTGTGAAATTTATGCCTAGGCAGAAATGGCTCAATCATTGGTCAACAACCACAACAAAATTAGAGCTTAACAGCTTTACAAAAGGTTGCAAAAAATAAAACAAAATATTTTGTCTTTTCTGTACTTGGAATTGTATTATGATGGGGGTTGCAAAGAAAAAACAAGTACTACAAAACCAAACACCCTTCGGGTGAAATGTGTCCAAGGATAATCTAAATGGAAGTAGAAAACTAAGGCAATTCCCTTAAGCAGAAAAAAATGTCCTGATATGCCCTTTGGCAAATTCCATTCAATTTGGTGTTGCCTCAGGGCTGCCCTTTCCTGTCACCTATCAGTAGAATTTCTTATTTAATTCTTTTCTCTTTTCTGTGACTCAGAAAATATTTGATGCATCAGCAGTTTTCATTAATTCCCAGAGCACCACTTAAAATGTAATGCAAAAGACACCACAAGGAAGATTGTACACTCCTCTAGGAAGAAGTAACTAGCTGCCTCAGGCCACTTGAAGTGCTGCGGCTCTGTCAACATCTGAATTGTATCTTACAAATTTTCAGAATTTGGGGAATGTGGAACAACCATTTAAAAATCTGCAAGTGTAATTATGAAAGAGTCCACGGATCCAAGATAAATTAATATTCCTGAAAATTAAAACTATATTGAAGTGAAATATATTTTTGCTATATTTGCAATATATGTGCTGATAACACTATAAAATTTGTTATTTTAAAATGCACTTTCCTAATTTCTCAAACAATAAATGATCTTTGACAACAATGAAAAGTTAACATTTTTTAAAGTTTATAATCTTATCATCTAGAAGAAAATAGTTATAACATTATTCTTACTTGTCCTAGTAGTTTTTCTATTTTTTTTCATATATATGTGCTTCATTGAAGGCTTGTATATAAGGAAACTAAATGGATATATGAGGTCTGACAATTAAGTTCACAAACTTGCCACCATGCGCTTACATTGGCAGCACTGTACAAACAACTCAGTAAGGTTTCATAACCTTGGTGAATCCGTGTCTCACAGCTGTGTTCATGTCCACATGTGGTGGTGTCTTGCTGAATGGCATTATGGTTGCCGCATATTTTTGTGTGCCATTGCAAGAATATCAAAGCATGAACTGAGTAACAGACAAACTTTAAATTTCTTGTAAACTTGGCAACAGTGGAAGTGAAATCAAGGACATATTAGTACAAGTTTATGGAGAAAATGCCATGAGGAAAACAACAGTGTACAAATAGATTAAACGTTTTTCTGAGAGGAGAGAAAGTATCACTGATGAAGAGAGGTCAGGATGGCCAGTCATGAGCAGAACTGACAAAACATTGCAAATATTCATAGAATTGTGTGTCAAAATTATTGGCTGGCTGAGTTTGGTAGCAAACCAAATAAATATCAATAGAGAAACAGTTAGTAAAATCTAAACTGAAAATCTTGACATGAGAAAGGTATGTACAAAAATGGTCCCAAAGGAGCTCTTACATCACGACAACACAACAGCTCACACAGCACTGTTTGTAAGGGAGTTTTTAGACAGCAAACAAAACAAAACAAAACAAAACAAAGCAAAACAAAAAAACTGTATTTAAAAATCCTTCCTACTCGCCTGATCTGGCCCCCAATGACTTTTTTCATTACCCTAAGATAAAGAAAATATTGAAGGAATGACATTCAGGACATTGAGGGTAATATGACAGCTCTGATGGCCATTCCAGAGAAGGAGTTCCAGAATTGCGTTGACAGGTGGACCAGGTGCTGGCATCAGCGCGTAATTTCCCAAGGGGACTGCTTTGAAGGTGACTATAGTGACATTCAGCAGTACTTTTTCTAGGAGAAGTTTGTGAATTTCATTATCAGACTTTGAATATTGTGCATATAGCCTTATATCCTATCCTAGTTTTCTTACTGACATGAGAAGTACCAAGTTAATGACTCTCAGCTATCACATGGCTTCAAATAAATACTTAGTACACAAACATATATTCAAATAATTTTGTATTGCTGTATCTTTAGCATTTCCAAAGTTTTTTGTAGAAAGAGTAAATTTTAAGCTCCCTTCCTTTCTCTGATACTGCAATTAATTTATAAATTTCAAATTTGAATTTTATAGTAAGTCAAGTAGAGATCAGTAGTGTTGAGTTTCTGTAAGAATGTAACAAAAATATTTTCATCATTCTTTTGTTGATCTATTTGCTGTTCTAGTAGAATGTAATAATTAATTGTTTATTTGCTCATTTCTTCACTAGACTACAAGGTTCTGGAGGATAAGAACTGCATGTGTTAATTTAACCATTGCATCAGAAGCATCTCTTACAACCTGTGGCACACAGCAACGACTCAAAAACGAAAAAAAAAAAAAAGACTAAGTTTTCTGAGGCCAAAAAAAAGTAATAATAAGACAATGTTTCAAAGGTGAAAATCCCATATTTTGAGATCTTCCAATTTTTTCAGCACTATACTTTTTAAATACAGCATCATATGCAATGCAAGTTAGCATTGTATTATAATTTATTTTTATAGATGAAGAAACATAATTTAAGCAATACAAGCAACTTGTTCAAGTTTACAAAGACTCTAAGTGACAGACTCATAAAACAGCATAGTAGGTTATTCAATTCAAAGTCTATTCTTGTTCTAAATGACTATGCTGTTCCAGTAGCTTGCAATTACATTGTCTCGTGTAGCCCCACATCCGGTTGGCAGTGCTCTAAAAGACTTAAATTGCTGTTGTGAATAATGCTGCAATAAACATGCATGTGCAGGTACAGTTTTCATAGAGTGATTTGAATTCTTCTGTAAAAAAAAAAACAAGGTGGTACATATACACGATGGAATATTACACATCCATAAAAAACGACAAAATTTTGAACTTTGCAGCAACTTGGATGGATTTATAGTCTATAATACTGAGTGATCTATCACAGAAACACAGATCTGAGCACCACATGTTCTCACCCTCAACAAGTATCATAATACTACAAGAAAGGGGTTGGCAGAACTGCCAGGGGAGGGGAGAGAGGCACACTTCATCAATAAGTGTACTTGATCTAAACCAGGTGAAGTAGGGGCCAAAGTGATACCCAAACTTTACCTGTACAATGACTAGTTGTATACCTAACCCTGAATTGTACCCCACATCTTTACAATAAAAATTTTTAAAGAGGACTTACATTGATATTATTCACAAGATATATGACTGAAACAAACATATTTTCACTGTTCATGTGTTGATCTATTTGCTCTTGTAATAGTATGTAGTAATTGATTGTTTATTTGCTCATCTCTTCACTAGACTATCAGGTTCTGGAAGGTAAGGACTACATGTGTTTGGTTTTCCACATATGATTTCAACACCAATGCAGTTAATGAAACACAGTTACTATTGGTTCCTAGAGTTTTGACTTAAATATTTCTAGTATTCTTCCTTTTTTTATTTCTACTATTCTAAGAAGGCAGTTCTCTGGACTGAAGTTATCCTTCTCAGGGAGGCTTTATTATTTTGTACATAGGCTATGCCTGGGGGCGAGTTTATGGAAGGTTTCATGTGGGCAACTGACAAAAGTTCCTTAAGTATTTAGGTGAAACTGTTGCTGGAAACTGTGTTGCTGTGTGATTGTCTAACTTTACATTAGAACATAAGCATATATGGTTTAAGATTCTGACACCAGTTGTGGCCACACATAAGGTCTGCCTGCATCCCTGGGAGGGCATCTACATCTCTTCATTTAGCTTAAACAACTAGGGCTGCCAAATTTATGTGACCATAAAACCCATAGCTAAATAGATTGGATTAGTAGAAGCAGAAGCTCACAAAACAGATTTCAAATAAACATATATGGGCTTGCTAATGTGCATGTAGGCAAGAAAGTAAACAACAGTTCCAAAGAAAGTAGTCACAAATAAGTAATGTCCTACTAGAACCATAAGTTTTAGTATCTTTCTTCCACAGCAGGGCTTTTTCTCTGTCTTACTATATCAAGGTTCACACTGATAAATGTTCTAAATTTTTCTCTGACAAGAAGAATCCAATCAGCATTAGTGGCCTCTTTGGTTGTCTGGTAAAAAAACATAATAATCATCACCTATATTAGTAAGGTGAACAATGGACCAAGCCAAGGCAACCTATGGCCCATCACAAACATTTATCTTGAGATTAAAATTCTTTATTTTGAGGCTTTTTTATCATTATTTTTACCTCAAAAGAATGTGTATGTGTGTATGTACATGTGTAGGAATATTAATAGAAATGTTTAGTCAAGATACATTAGATAATTTTATATTGGATATAAAATTTGTATTAAAAATCCTGTAAAAAGAGAAATTATTTCAACAGATTTTCTGTGATTAGCTTTCCACAGATGATGTCAACACCAATGGAGTTAATGAAGCAGTTATTGTTGGTTCTTAAAGTTTTGACTCAAATATTTATACTATTCTAAGAATGCTTGATAAAGACAGTTCTCTGATTGAAGTAATTCTTCTCTGGAAGCCTTCATTATTTTGTACATGGGCTAAACCTGGGGGAGTTTATGGAAGCCTTCATGTGGGTAACTGACACCAGTTGCTTTAAGTATTTAGGTAAAACTGTTGCTGGAAATTGTGATCTTCTTCCCACAGACTAGCAAAGTCTAGACCTGATTTACTTGTAGTTTGTATGGGCCTCATGGTATATATTAAATGTCATGGTGCACTACTCAGAAGTTTGTTTTGGAATTGAAACACTTATTGTCCCGGCTGCTGGAAATCCTGATGACTGACAGCTTGCGTTTGTGTCCTGGTCTGATAATTATCTGAGTTAAAGAGAGCCATCTTGCCCAAGGTCATCCCCTGATCCTGAAGTCAGGACTTCAATGACTAGTTGATATGGGTATACAGACCCAGCTCCCCCACACCAATAGGGACAGCCCTGCAAGGCCATTCCAGCCCTAGTACTCTTTCCAATCTCTGTCTCAGAGCTGACGTCCTAGGAAATTAAATTTGCCACAGTGACACAGGAGTAAAGCAGACAATACTCTGCTGCCTTTGATTCTACACAAGTCATCTCTCAATCAGGCAAAGCAATTTCTCCACAGATGGTCAACCTAAATGGGAAGGGACCCATATTGGGATTGAGATTTAAAGCCTATCTGTGACAGATAGAATTTATTTACCACTCATTTTTTTACCACACATATTTTCCTAGGAGTAGCCATGAGAAAAGTAGCTGAAAAAGGACAGAAGAGTGTATTCTTGGATGTCACAGTGATGGTCAATCAGAAATCTTACTGTTGTCCCTCTAGCATATAGGGCATTCAATCTCTCTCTCTCTCTCTCTCTCTCTCTCTCTCTCTCTCTCTCTCTCACACACACACACACACACACACACACACACACACACACACACACACACACACATTTTCAGTAAGGCACTATTTGCGACAAAGGATGATTTCTCCAAAGCTTTCACACTCCAAGTCTTTCTTTATGGGGCTAATGGCTACCTGGCCTTTAAAACGCTGTTCAGTTGAGACCTCTTCTCAGATGACTTTCTTAACCTAGTTAAATGGGCTTTATATCTTGCTCTTTTATCCTCAAAGCATCATGAACTCCAAAGCCCCAATGTGAATGTGTTGCTACATCTGTTTACTATGTCTTCCCCACTAGACTAGGAAGACTTTGCTTCATCATCTTCTACCATTTAGTGACTGACACTAACGAGGCTCTACTGAGATGGACTGTGATAATCTTATTTGCTTCTCCTTATACACTCCTGTAGATTCTGTGATTTCTACAAATAATGCTTACTGAGTAGTATCAGAAATCTCTAAGTCACTAAAAATATCCTATTGTATACTATGTTCCCCAGAGAAATTTCCCAAACATCAGTTGTTTATTACTAAAAATATTGTTATACTTCCTTATTCTTGTATTTTTGACTATATCAGTGTTCTCTTAATTATAACTTGGTGTTTAATTGGTGTACCTTGTTTTATAAAACAGATTGTAAACATTTATGAACAGGGTGAAGAATTTATGCTTCACTCTCTCCTCCATTTGCCTTTTACTATGTTAAACCCAGAGCAAGCAAGATTTGTACTTGGTAATTGATTACTTGAATAGATGTAAGGAAATATATGTCATCTTGTTTCATAACTATAAATATCATCCAAATTATCTGCATTTTTAAAATAATTAAAAATCTTTCACTTTTGTTGTAAACAAAGAGAATATAGCTTTGGTATGAAAATTTGCCTTAAGTTTCTAAAACCTCAATCTATTTTACTAAGACAAAATAACCATAGTCAAAACGCTATTTATTTACTAAAATTTGGCAAATTATTTCTTACAGGAAAAATATTGCTTATTTGTCTTAGTTTTTTGTGAGAAAAATCTCATTAGTAACAATGTTGTTTTGTAATTACCTAGAAATCTATCTATGACTTCTAAAATTGAAGGCTTTAATATTCTTCTAATTTGCTTCCCTAATTATAGTAAATATCATTAGCTGAGATTTCACTTACTCAGACCTTTAAGATAATTATGTGTGAGCTAGTCTGATCTTTATTTTGGCATGACTTGTAAGAAACCAATGTGCTGAGAAAATATAAGCTGTGTGTAGAAGCAATTTTATAGACTATATTTATATTATGGAAGAACACATTTATAAGAGTCTTATGGTTGTCATTACACTTTACCTATACAAAGGACAAAAATTACTTATATACAAAAGAACCAAGGTCCTGAATGAACACAAGCACACCCTCTAAGCAGTCAAAATAGAAGGCTCATATTTTCATGTTTATAAGTTTACCCCTTCAGATAATGATTCCAAGACCACTCACACAATTCTACAAAGCACCATCTCTTAAAGTCCAAGTCACACAAAATAGAGGCTATCATAGCACAATGGCTAAGAGTATTACTAGAAGCAGATGAAGCAACACAAGAAAAAAAAATTCCAAACTGGCAGCAGACATCAAGTTTGGAGATCATAAAATAGGTAAAGGGCTCATATATGAATCCAAGGTGCAGCCATTTAGAATGATGAATGTAGAGAGAAACAATTTAGAAACATAACTGGTCATTTGATGAAATGCCACATACTCCTTGCATAGTAACAAATAATTACTAAGAGTAGAATTTTACATTTTGAAAAGTGATTTTCTTATACATTCAGCATTGATGCTGATGGTTAGCATTAATTCTGATTGGCTGTTGCCATCTCCCAGTCAGTTTTTGAAAGCTTTTAGTATTATCACTGCATGTGTTATCGCTTTTAACCTTTAATAAAAATCTCTCTTGCAGCTTTAACAGGTTGTTTTTTGTTACAGATAAAACTATACACAACTGAATGATCGAGACATTCAGTATTACCAAAAAAAAAAAAAAAAAAAAGAAGTCTGGGATTAGAGTATGTTTTAAGAATCCAAGGATATTTCTAGCTGACAATTTGAACATTAAGCAGATTATCTTGGTCTTTGCATTTTTTTTTTAATGTCTTCAAGATGGTTGCCACAATTCCACCCATCACAGGGTGACAAGAAAAGTTCTAGCCCACGAAGAGGAAATATTTCTCACATGTGTTGTGTCAGATAGTTAGTTGCTCCCCTAAACTTTTGCTCCCATTTTATTGTAGAATTTTTACTAGAAAATAGCTGCACAGTCAAGAACTGCATAGCCTTTCCTACCCTACCACTACTTCAGCTTTCTTCCACTGCCTCTCCCCAACCTTTTAGTTGTTATTTGTATCACTTCTAGGCTGAAGTGCACACAAGTGTCCCTTCTCCATATCTCTGTATTCCCATTTCCTATTCATATGCCCAGAAACATAGGATACTGCAGAGGCGCTAGTGAATAGTTGAGACGCATAGAAAGAGAATAGATCCCTCAATCTCCATGTGGAAAGCTAGCTGTCACCCAGAAATACAGGTGAATAAATATGTTCTAGTGAGTTTACAATACATTCTAAATTCATTCCACAAAATACTGGGATATATTGCTAAATAGTTGGTGTTTAACTAGTGTCCATTCTATTTAATTAGATGGCAAAACTTTTTTCCAAAACTACCTGCAGACTGCTTTCAGAAGCAGTTTGCAAGAGCAGGCTTATATGCCCATGCCCTTGGGAAAGGAGACAGGAATACACGTTTTTAAAGCATTTATTCAGCTCCAGGGAATAGGCTTGAGGTAACTCATTTCTGACAATCAATACAGCTTCTAAACTATCCAATGTTAAGATCGCTGTAATCCTATCTTTGTGTATAGAATAACCATCCCAGCAGAGTCCAAACCCCATGATAGAGCCTGTTCTAGATTTTAATTATCCTGCACAGCATCTCCCCTGTTGCAATCACCAGAGAAATGAAAACAGGCCACAGAACATCTCCTTCCTATTCCTGAATACTTTATGAAACCAACCCTGAGTTTTCTATTGTTAGATGCTTTTTTCCTCCCATTGCAAAATTTCAGCTACTGTTCCATTCTCTAGCTGTGGCTTTTTACACATGCTACTAAAGTTCTCAGGCTTTTACCCTACTTATGAAATGAGAGAATTTGATCAAATTATCTCAGTTGTTTTCCAGCTACAAGCACTTGACAATTTTTTTATGTGTATGTACTTTTGTGTGTATATATATGTAGAAAATACATAAACTATCTATTCCCCTTTGTATTCATGTCGTGTTGGTAAATGTCATCCCCCTATTTAGCAGAGACTACTTCTGCCCTAAATATTCTTAGATAATTGTGGTGTTGGTTCTGAGTTAGTTTCCTTTCTATTTCCCTGCACTCCAACCTTAATAGGAGGCAATTGTTACCTTGGTGTGGTATTCGCTTGTGCATTTCCAACAGTGTAAAAGACTTGATCAAGGTTAAAAACAGTATTGTAAGCCTACACATATCTATGTGCCCTCCACCCTCCACACGCCTATATATTCATTGGAAGTGTATACACTTTCTTGTCTGTCTGAGAGCAATCAATTTTTAGAAAGACTGAATAAAGCTGTTCACGTTTCTCTGTCATTAAAAAAAAAAGATTAAATTATGGTAAACCTCAACCAGAAAATTAAATTAACCAGAACACCTCATTCTCCAAGCAACAAAATACTTAAAAAAAAATTCTAATTGGTTTTCTGTTAGCAATACTTGAACCTGTTTACATAGGCCTCTCCAGAAACACTTTGCATCGTTAAAATGGCCCAATCCAATAAAGCTTTGCTGTTGACTTCTTGAGAAAATAAAATACCTAGTACTTACAACATGGAAATGAATATACAATTGTTTTCGAAGAATGAAAAGCTTTGAACTACTGAAGCAAACTCAATTAAGTATTGTACTTAATGGATAACTCAGCCGAAACTGCAGTAGCAACCCAAGGTAAACCATTGTTATAGCATCAAGAAATAGCACAATATAGCTTCACTCACCAAGATCTCATTAAATACTCAGGATAAGGAAAGAAAAAAGTGGGAGTTAATAAGAAAGAGAAGAATGAAAAAGTATGAATTAGTTAAATATCTTCTTTTGAAAATTAAATATGCTGCATTATATGGTAATTTTCTTAAAATGGTTGATTGAAATGATATTCTGACATCAGTTTCACGAGGTTCATAAACATTTTTTTTAGGAGATGTCAAAAGATCCATCAACCTATAAATTGCTCTCATTTTAGATAACATGCTGGTCTTTGTTGAATGGAGTATATTAATTACAGAAAGAAACACATAGTATGAAAGTAGTTTCAGAAAATCAACATATTTGTTATGCCGTGATAATTAAGTTCCTATCATCTCATAGTGAGTAAATGATAATGTTATTAGCAAGTTAAGCTGCCAGGAGCAAACTTTACACGATGAAAAATGGGCCGAGAAACAAACATGTTAAGACTTATTTCAATGAGAAGTCAACAAGTTTTTATTTATACTTCTCTGATGGCCTGTTTAGTAAGATCTCAACAAATATTTATTAAACAAAGTGATGTATTTTCTAGTTTGCCAGAAAATGTCTTCAAATTATCACAGTCTATTACTATAGTACAGGAGGTTTTTGTTTGTTTGTTTTTTAAACAGAGATGTGGTCTTGCTGTGTTGCCCACACTGGTCTTGGACTCCTGGCCTCAAACAATCCTCCTGTCTTGGCCTCCCAAAGTGCTAGGCTTATAAGCATGAACTACCATACCCCATCAAAAATAGCAGTTTTGGGTCATGAAAATTTTCAGTGAAGGATTATGAAAGGGTATGAGGAAACATTTTGTTTTTCAGGTGATGAAAATATGTATTTTTGCTTGTAGAGATGGTTTCATGAGTATAAACATATGTTATAACTTATCAAATTACACACTTAAAGTATGTGTTATTTATTGGATGTTAATAGGACCTCAAGAAAGCTGTTAATGGGAAAGACATTATCATAGATCACAGAACAGAATGAACTACACTTACTTTAGGAAAATATCATCAGATGTTTTCCTATTTTCCGCTTTACTAATAAAATTATTCTAACAGACAGGCATTTGAGACTTAGTACATTAATAATAATGGTGCTATAATAGTGATTCCCATCCAGGGACACTTGTTTCAAAGTCAATAAACTTAACTATTGAATGGCAAAATATTTCATCCCTATTTCCCTCAACTGAATTTTATATAAAGTGGGTTATGCTAAAGAATATGAAGTATATTGAAATTGCTCTAAATGTTAGCTGCTGTTTATGCTCTGAATTGTTAAGAATCCATGTGCATGATGACACTACTGCTTTAATACATATATCTTAAAGCAAAGAGCAGTGCTTTGTAGTAAAAGTGCAAACAAGATTTTATATATATGGTTTTGCACTGCTATGTTTGAACATCAAATTTACAACTCAGCTTTATCATCATTATTCATTATTATAATTGTAGTTGTGCATAGGATGGATAATCCCAAACAGAATGATGTTAAAACCGCTGATATTTGATTTTAGACTACTTTGGAAGCTAGGGGAATGTATTGGTTAAAAATTGAATTTCACATGTGGACAATCACAATTAGCTGTGTGTCTAAGCTAACATGGGGCTCCTAACCTAATGTTGGGCTTATTATGTTAACTAATGAAGCTACAATGAGGGTATTTTAAGACATCAAAAGCATATTTAAGATTTTTTTCAATGGACGAGGGAGTAAAAAACAAATCTTGCACAATTTTTTCTGTTTTCATTTTCTCTCAATACAATGTTGATATGTCTAATGAAAACCACTTCCACAAATCAAACACTTTAGAAAGTTCGAAATAAAGAAAAGTTTTATTACGTATTAAATGTTTAATAATGTCATACACCATGAAAGGCACTAAAAACACTAATTGAAGCAAAATGTGCTTCCTGCTGTGATATCCTCGTTGAAGATGGGTGACGCTAATAGGAGAGAATATTAATATTAAGATTCAAATTGTTTGTTCTTCTATCATGAAAGTTAAATATTTATGTGACTAAGGATTTTTATATTTATTAGAATGAACAGTTAGCACATGCAAATCATTTATTTAGATTACCAAGTTCCTTACAGCAAAATTCATGACCCTTAGCATTTGCTTTCAATTGTTAGTGCAAGAAGCTTTAATGTTATGACACTACTATTAAAGATAAAACCAATAATTAAACTTCTTGGCATGGCAGAATAGAAGAATAACAAACATATAATTATTGTGTATGCTAATAGATTTGTTTTACTCTTTAAAATAATTGACTAGGTAGGTCATATGTAGCTTAAAAATAGACATACGAGAAAGGCATAAAATGGTCTTATTCCTGATCATGCAACCATACATTTTTCTCCCACCCCTGACTCAACCCATACTCTCACAGACAGACACACACAAACACAAACACATATGTATCAAGTAACCATCCACTACCATTGGTGTACTGTTCCAAAGGTTGCTTTTGACAATATAAGAAAGTAACACTTGCACTTATATTCCGCAAGCAAAGCACACTGTGAACTTTGCTTTCTATCTTACTTTTTTAAAAATCTGAAATACACCCTTAAGTTCTCTTTATACTGGTGTATAAAAGAATTTTTCATTCATCTTTCAAACTGCATGATATTTAATTGGATACATACATAGATAAGTAATGTACATATAACATAAAATATTGATGGGCCTGTTGATTGTCTTCAAATTTTGAATTACAAACTAATACACACTTGCTAAATATAAAATAACGTACAGTTTTGTACACTGGTCATTTTTTGACTGTGGAACAGTATTTGTAGGGTAACTGTGCAAAAGTGATATTGATGGGTGAACCCCAGAAAATGCCATGCAAAACTACTCTCCAAACATGTTGCATGGGTTTGAACTCTCATCTAAAATATGAAGAATGTTGGTTTTCTCTAGTCTAAATCTCATAGGATAAACAGTTATTTTACTGTAGTGTTTATTTACATTTTTCTCTCAGTAAAGTTGAGCATTCTTTCATAAAAATTCCATTTATATTTTTCTGTCTGTGAACTATCTGTTCTTTTGAATTTTGTTTCCTTTTCTCTTTCTTTCTTTCTTTTTTTTGTCAAAGAATCCACTTTATTGAACATTCAGGGCTAGTTTCTCTTCTTGCCTTTGCCGGTGACCTTGACTGGTGTGAGGACTGGAGCTGTTGCCTGGTACACGGTGGAGGAGATCTTGTTGATGTAGCACAGACCAACTATGGAGAAGATGAAGCACGTGGTGACACAGACTAGGTGGATGAGGCCAGATGCAAAGAGGGTCAACAGGAGGCAGAGGAGAATCTCAGGGAAGATCTTTGCTTGGAATCCTTTGCCAAAGACAAGATTCTCCATATTATTGAAGGCAGTGAGAGAGAAAACAAAGAGGCCGATCCAAGTAGCCCCCCCGGTTGGTGAGCCCCTCGATGGAGGCCAGCTGGCAGCTGTACATTTGGATCCCAGCAAAGAGCAGCAGGGACAAGAGGGAGGAGAACGCCAGTGAGGTGCCCATGCCCACCACCATCATGCCCCACCAGTGTGTCCAATCCACGTCTCCGGCCAAGAAAGGAGAGCCGAAAGGGGTGCGATTAGCTGTGCACTCCCTTCCCTTCCCTTGCTTGCTGGCCACTCACCTCCTGCTGTGCAATCCTGTTCCTATCAGACCATGGACTTCTGGTCTGTGCTCCAGTGGTTGGGAAGTCCTGCCTAAACCTCAATAGTTAGAACATGTGGAACTGGCCCATGAAAGAGAGAAACACTTCACAAAAAATTTTAAAAGTATAAAAATGTCCAAAATGGACCCAGATACATCTAAAAATTTACTTTATGATAAATGTTGTATATTAAAGGGAGAATGAAAACATATTCACTAAATTATTTTTAAAAAATTGAATGGACTTCTGAAAAATAAAATTTCAGCTCTTCATGTTACATCAGAATGCATTTCATATTGATCCAAATGTCATAAAAGGAAAAATATTTATACTTAAAAATAAAAACATGATATTATTAAATAACAATGAAAACCATAGATTTATTTCTGTATATGTTTTATATGGGAAGACCTTTGTTCTTATGTTTCATTATTGAGGAAACTAAAGGAAATACTCATACATGTAATTACATAACTAATGACATTAAAATCTACATAATCATAATACTTCATAATCCTACTACCACAAGCAAAGTTAAAAAAAAAACGTGAAATGACAAAAGGTATTTACAGCACATTTGATAGTGGGAGAATATCTCTGATATACAAAGTGATCCTAAAAATATATAAGAAAATGACAGACTGGGCTTGGTGGCTCAGTCTGTAATCCCAGGACTTTGGGAGGCCGGGGCGAGTGGACTGTCTGAGCCCGCAGGTTCAAGACCAGCCCGGGCAATCTGGCGAGACCTCCTCTCTACAATAAATCAAAAATTAGCCAGATGTCTTGGCCAGCGCCTGTAGTTCTGTCTACTTGGCAGGCTGAGGCAGAAGGATCATGGAGCCCAGCAGGTCGATGCTGGGGTGGCCATAAGTGTGCCACTGCACTCCAGCCTGGGCAACAGTGAGACTCCAACGGGAAGGGAAGGGAAGGGAAGGGAAGGGAAGGGAAGGGAAGGGAAGGGAAGGGAAGG
>CAUYQG010041485.1:0-28826 GCA_963574415.1 Tarsius wallacei | reverse complement strand
TGTGATAAATCACTGAGTATGATCGACTCCAAATCCATCCAATTTGCCACAAAGTCCAATATTTGTCCCTCTTTATGACTGCATAATATTCCATTGTGTATATGTACCATTTTTTTTTTAATCCAGTCCAGCTTCGATGGGCAACATGGTTGGTTCCATGTTTTTGCTATTGTGAATAGATCTGCAACAAACATATGTGTGCAGGTATCTTTTTTGTAGAATGATTTGAGTTCCTCCGGGTATATTCCCAATAGGGGAATTGCTGGATCATATGGAAGGTCAACTTCTAGTTCTTTCAGAAATCACCACACTGTCTTCCAAAGAGGTTGTACTAGTCTGCATTCCCACCAGCAATGTAGAAGCGTTCCTTTTTCTCCACATGCTTGCCAGCACCTAATGTTGCTTGTTTTATTAATGATGGTTATTCTTACTGGGTATAGGTGGTATCTCAATGTGGTTTTGATTTGCATTTCTCTGATGATTAGTGAGGCTGAGCACTTTTTCATGTGGCTGTTGGTTGTCCATATATCTTCTTCTGAGAAGTGTCTATTCACGTCTTTTGCCCACTTTTTTAGAGGGGCTTTTTGTTTTTTTTCCTTTCGGCACATTTGAATTCCTTGTAGATCCTGGATGTTAGGCCTTTGTCAGATATATAGTTGGCAAATATTTTTTCCCAGTCTGTGGGTTGTCTTCCTGCTCTCTTGATGATTTTTTTGGCTTTGCAGAAACTTGTCAGTTTAATGATATCCCACTTGTCTATCTTATCTCTTATGGCATGGGCACTTCCGGTTTTGATCAGGAATTGGTTGCCAGTTCCAATTTCCATAAAGGTGTCTCCTGCATTTTCTAAGGTTCTAATAGTTTGAGGTTTTATGTTTAGGTTTTTTATCCATTTAGAGTAGATTTTTGTGAATGGTGATAGGTAGGGGTCCTGTTTCAATCTTCTGCATGTGGTCAGCCAGTTTTCCCCAGTACCATATACTGAATAGGTTCTCCTCTCCCCAGGGGTTGTTGGTCAAGGCTTTGTTGAAGATGAGTTGGTTGAGAAATTGAGGTTTTGCTTCCGTAATCTCTATTCTTTTCCATTGGTCCATATGCCTATTCTTGTACCAATACCAGGCTGTTCTGATTATTGTGGCCTTATAATAAAGTTTAAAGTTTAGAAGTGTGATACTTCCTGCTTTGTTTCTTTTGCTGAGGATTATATATCATTAGATGCTGAAAAAGCTTTTGATAAAATCTAGTATCCCTTCTTGATTAAAAACCCTTGAACACCTAGGCATAGAGAGAATATACCTCAAAATAGGAAGAGTCATCTACAATAAACCCACAGTCAACATTTTGCTAAATGGACAAAAATTGAAAGTATTTCCTCAAAAACTGGAACAAGACAAGGCTGCCCACTTTCACCCCTCCTTTTCAACATAGTGTTGGGAGTCCTAGCTAGAGCAATCAGTCAAGAGAAGGAAATCAGGGACATCCAAATGGAAGTCGAGTTACCCCTCTTTGCTGATGATATGATTCTACATGTCAAAAATCCAGGAGAATCTGTCAAAAATCTTCTTGTACTGATAAAGTACTTTGGCAAAATCTCGGTACAAAATCAATGAGCAAAAGACAGTCGATTCTTCTATACCAACAACAAACAGGCAGAGAACCAGATAAAAAGCACAATCCCATTCATAATAGCAATAAAATAAATGAAATACCTTGGCATCCTCCTAACCAGAGAAGTCAAAGATCTTTACAATGGAAAGTATAAAACACTGCTCAAAGAAATCCAAGAAGACACAAACAAATGGAAAAATGTTCCATGCTCATGGATTGGAAGAATCAGGGTTGTCAAGATGTCCATCTTACCCAAGGCAATCTACAGAATTAATGCAATTACATTAAATTACCAGTATAATTAAATTACCAGTATAATTCTTCTCAGACCTGGAAACGGCAATACAGAAATTCATATGGAAACATAAATGATCACGAATAGCCAAAACAATCCTCAGCAAAAGAAGCATTTTTCTTTTCTCTCTGTCAAGCTTATCAGTAAGAGTAGGATCTATTTTGAAGTTCCAGACAGGGTACTGAATGGATGTCACAAAGTTTTTGCTGAATACAAGGCATAGTGCTTAACAGTGATTAACACCTGCTTTTATCAGACTTCCAGAACTCTCAAATTCATTCCTTTAATTCCAAGTAGTTAAACAGCAAAACTGCTGTGAAAAAGCAAAAAACAAACAAACAAGAAACCCCAAACAAAACAAAAACCATTCAAACAATTTTCTTAGAGAGAATAGTCCTTTTACTCATAATTGTGTTTTCCCCATGATGCATACTTTTCTTAGCATCCCCAGGATTGATGTAGCTTCAAGACATTTTAACTATGCGATAATTTCCAAACTATAAGAAGATCCTTTGACGTTAAATCAACCCTTAATAATGAACAAGATTGTACTGAGGACTCATTTTTTGCCTTCCATTGTACTGGCCACTGTTGAACACAAAGATACCAAAGACATCTCCCTTTTATTAAAGGCGTGAAGGCCTAGATTGGGATACAGACAAGACTCCTGCCTAAAAATAATGAGAGGACACTTTCAGATGACCTGTAATGTGGTAAGGAAGAATCATGGTGATAGCTACCATTTATTAAGGGCTTCTTATGTTCCTATCCCCTACTAAGCACTTGCATGTATTATATGTGTTTCCAATCACTGGGGCTAAGGTATTCCTAGAAATCAGCAGCAGTGGGAATGGTTTCAAAAGAAGATGAGGGAGCTGAGCTGCAGGTCTAGAAAGGGAGGGCATCACAACCACAGGTGTGGTCTGTGGAATTTTAAGGGAAGCCTCCTGATAGAGCCTGAGACCTAAGAATGGTAAGGACAGGTGTCAAGAGTGATTGCAAAATATTCCCCAGTTTTTTACTCCCTCTGTATCCATGACCTTTGCAATGTACCATGCAGTTCCTATTATCAAAAGGTCTAGTCTACTTTCCGCACCTTCAATACAGACTGACCTTGTGACTCGCTTTGGCCAATATAAAGTGACAATTGTGAGAGTGTTCTAGTCCCAAGCCTAGGACTCTGCATGCCTGTGTTCTTCCTTCCCTTTCTCTCATTCTCACTCTCTTGGACCCATGCCTCTTGCTATTAGAATACGCCTGGGTTAGTCACCTGGAGCATGAGAGACCATGTGGAGTGGAACTGAATCATCCAAGCCTCTCTCATCCCTCATCCTAGACCAACCTGTCTCCAACTGACCTGCCAGGTGGCTTCAGGCTCTGAGTGAGCTCGGCTATAATGGTGGCAATAGCTGTCTGAGACAAATGACAAGCAACTGAATGGTGAAAGTAAAACCTGTGTACCAAGAGTTTACTTTAAAAGAAAAAAAAATCCTCTGAGAAATACTCTTTGCTTGCCATTCAGAACATTAAACTCTCATTTATTTTCTTTGTCTCACTTCTTTGTTCCTTCTCATTTCCTTTGCTGGATTCTCCTGTTAATGTTGAACTGCCCAGAGCTAGTCCTTAGGCCTTCTCTCCAGCTTTATCCACTACCTTGTTAACCTCCTCCAGCCACTTAGTTTTCAATGCCATCTATCTGCTGAGGACTCCCAGTTTAATATCCTTAGCCCAGGTCTCTCTCCTGAAGTTCTATCAACTGTCTACTTGATGTTTTTACTCAAATAAGCATTTTGAACTTAATGTACCCAAACTTGAGTTCCAGATTTTCCCTCTCAGTTCTGATCCACATCAGCCTCTCTCACACCGGTTTATCAGAAACTTGTTGCTTCTATCCTTGCCCCTCTACAGTTTATTCACAATTCAGCAGTCAGACTGGTCCTTCCGAGAAGTCACATCATGCCATTTTTCAATTCAAAACCCTTCGGTGGCTCCCCACTTTACTCAGAGTAAAAACCAATGTGTTGACTGCGGGTCTCACGTGGTCTAGCCGCCCATAACAACTCTCACCTTATACTTTTCTGCCCTAGCTGTTTATTTTCCTTGTTTTTTCAAACATACCCTACATGATCCTACCCTAGAGCCTTTGCTCATACAGTCCCTGCTACTTCGGATTTTCTTTCTGAAATACGTGCTTCTACCTTAGGACTTTGATAAATTGTCCCTTCTCCTGACCACTGTTTCTCAGGATCAGGATTTCTATGTGACAAACTCCTCCTCTCTCTCATTGCATTCAAGTCTTTGTTCAGATGTGACCTAATAAGAGACAGAATGGAGACTCCATAAGAGCAGAGAATAGTCAGTCTTGGTCACTGAGATTTTCAAGTACCTAGAGCAGTGCCTGACCACACTAGCCCCTCAAAAAATATTAGTTACATTAATGATCAGATTCTGGCTCTTCTACTTGGGGGTGAAGTACATTGGATAAAGTATTTAACGTCTCTGTGCTTTGTTTCCTCTTCTATAAGATGGGGATGATAATAGTACCTACTTCATAGGATCATGATGGGGACTCAAAGAGTGACTTGATATAAAACAACTAAAGTGATTCTCAGAAGATTATAAATATGAGATACACATTACATTTTATTAATAATACCTACCCCATACATTTGGTGTAAGGATTGGCTGAAATAATTTGTGTAAAGTTTTTAACGCAGTAAATGCTCAATTGATTTTGGTTGGTGATTGCCAGGACACTTACTTTCCTTCCCCAGGAAGTAGCTGACAATAGCATTTTACTTTTAGTGCAAAAAAATCCATAATTATCTTTTGGAGGTTGGGTCCCTTATAATACAAGGTTCTCCTACTTGGCGAATGTTCTAGGAACCCATTAACATCAGAGTATCAGCTCAGTTTGTTGTGAGACGCTGTGTTAGTCTTCAGTAAATTTTTTTTTTGGAGACTCTTTCAACACTTTTGCCCATTTCATGCTATGTGATTTATGAGCACACCTACCCACACTGTGATGAAAGTTTAGCAGTATTTGGCCAAAAATGCATGACCCCCATGTTAAGAAATCCATCCGTCCTCATGCCCCACCCTCTCTATTCATCCAATCTCACCCCAAATGATTTGTTTTTTCCAGATGAAAAAAGTCCCTTTCAAAGGGGAACATTTGACTGATGTGGGATATAGAAGAGCTGAAACAAACAGCACTAAAATGCATCAAAATTGATAAGTTCAAAACTGTTTGAACAGTAGAAAAAGTATTTTGACAGGTGTATTGCATCAAACAGAGAGTACTTTGAAGGTGACTGAAGTATAAACATGTAAATACACAATTTTTTTTTTTTGAGTTGGAGTCTCACTCTGTCGCCCAGACTGGAGTGCAGTGGCCACTCCTGGCCATCGCAGCCTCGACCTGCTGGGCTCCGGCGATCCTTCCGCCTCAGCCTTCCAAGTAGCTAGAACTACAGGCACGCGCTACCACGCCTGGCTAATTTTTTGATTTATTGTAGAGATGAGGTCTTGCTTGCCCAGGTGGGTCTCGAACCCGCGGGCTCAGGCAATCCACTCACCTCAGCCTCCCAAAGGCGCGGGATTACAGGCTGAGCCACCGAGCCTTGCTAATACACAATTTTTTATAAATAAATTCCAGATTTGGGGGAGTCTTCATATATATAGTAGAGACAGGGTCTTGCTATGTTGCCCAAGCTGGCCTTGAGCTCTTGGACTCAAGTAATCATCCCCCTTCAGGCTCCTGAGTAGCTGGACAATATATTTTTAAAGTATGAAAACCCCAAATACCTACCACCTCCATACTATTTATCAATTTAGCTATGGTCTTTTTCCTAGGAAATAACTTTCTGATTAATGGTAGTTGACAAGCTTTCTTCTTTCCTTAATATAAAAATCCCACAAATATCAGTTTTCTCCTAAGAAGCCGCCATGTTTCTTTAATGAAAAGGTTGCATGTGTTTAGCTGTAAAATTTAACATTGACCAACAGAGACCTTGCACTTATGTTCTTTCATTATTATTGTCTTATGATTACTATTATTAGTCCTTTGAATTTTATAAACCAGCTTAAATTGATAAGGGCCAAATAATTGTCTTTTTTTGTGACTTATACTACTTAGTAAACACATTGCCTTATAATACCTATTTGCAATCAGATTTATCCCGAGAGAGAAGGGAGGACCCTATTAAGCTGCTCACATTAATTTGTTTAGCCATTATGCTGAGAGAGTACAGAGAAGGCATTTGGGAGGGGAGGGCTACTTCTCTATAGGCCACTGGCTCATCTGATTATTGTTCTCTGCTTCATTGATCCATATTAACAATGCACATCTTAACAATCCTTGCACATATTAACAATCACTAAATTCAATGAAAATAAAATTAAAAGCTTCACCAAGAACTAGAAAGATGATAATAGAAGATATCATTTTGCTGGTCCTGGGAAGTGTCCCACTAACAAACTTGTCTGCTATTTCATTCCCCATCTGCTCTCTTCCCAAGTGTGCCATGCACTCTCTCTTCCTAGAATAACCAAGTCTATATTTCATTCCTGGAAACAATTTATCATGCCAGCATAACATTTACTACCAATGCATGATATTTAAGACACTCATTTTCCCAATTCACTCATCAGGGTGGGCAGTGCTGTTGACCTTTCTAGAAAACTCATATCACCATACACTGAGTTGAACCATTAATGAAATGATTGCAGTTTTTAAGTCAAAGCCAAAGTTAAAAAATCCATCATGTGAATGAGAGTACTGGTGTTTTGAGTATATTATCACATGAATAGACTCAAGTTAATAGAATTCCGAACACAGTTTGAGAGTCATCCTTCTGTCATTGCTATCATTTTTGTTAATATCTATATTGAAACCATTACTTCAACCAGACAATGTGTATGTGTACATATATGTGTGTTTTGTTAGTATGCCAAAAAAAGAAGCATTTATATATATATACTCTTGGAGATTCTTGAATCCTCCAAAAGTTAGCATATAGATGTAGACTTTAACGATTTTTCTTTTTCAAGGAGTAAAAACTCAATTTTATTAACAAACAGGTATATGACCTGCTGTGTGGTTAAAAGAGAACTGATCTAATCAGAAGATACTAGTTTATGATCTAACCTTTCTACCTATCTGGTGTGTAACCCTAGGCAAGACACAGTATTTCTCAGGACCTCATGTTTGGACAATTTCTAAAACTTCTTCTCAATTTTAAATTCATCAATACTGTGATTTTTCTACAACACTCAGACTTTTAGCTTCATAGACTTCTTCCAATGGTCACTACAGACAACCTTCTTACTGCTACAAGAGAAAAATGTAGGGGAATAGTCTGCTAGATAAAGAAGTTTAATATGTTGGTGTTAGGTTGTATAACCTTACATTAAGCTTATATTATATTAGGCTGTCAAGGTTAAGTTTAGATTAGTCAGATTTATACCCACTATAATGCTGAAATACCATTTTTTTGCATTCAGCTTTTAGTAAAAAAATGAAATATGGGAAGATGACTCAGAGCAATAGCCATGACTTGGAGTCAGTATACATTAGACTGGACATAATCTGTCTTCAAATGCCTCCTCTATTATTCTTTCTGTACAGTGACCACAAGTGTTCAGAATGGTGATCTCAAGTTACTGCAAAATCTTCAGACATCAAAAAAAAAAAAAAAGGTAATAAACTATACTAAAAATACTCTGCTTATTAAGGAAGGACAAGCATTCACTATCTTAACAAACACATCCAAAAGCATATTTTTAAGAAAAAATATTCTGTGAAGCAATCACTTCAGAATATTTATTGAACATAAATTGTTCCAGGTATTACAAAGCATTCAGAAGTTTGAACAATGATCTTATCCTCAAAGAGTTTGTTTCCTTTTTCAACACATGTGAGAGTAGGAAACAAAACAGTAATTAATAGTAATACACGTGTTTGTATTTGTTACAGTAAATTGGCACTCTATCCAAACTCCTTTTAATATGCTTTTCTGTGCTATGTAATGTAGAAGGCTAAAAATTGCATTTCCCAGATGCCTTTAAAACTGCAGTTTTGTAAAAGTATATCTACCATTCAACCCAGCAATTCTACTTCTGGGTGTATACCCAAAGGAATATAAATTGTTCTACCAAAAAGAGACCTGCACTCATATATTTATCGCAACACTATTCACAATAGCAAAAACATGGAACCAATCCAGGTGCCCATTGATGACAGAATGGTTAAAGAAAATGTGGTACATGTACACTATGAAATACCACGCAGTCATAAAAAGAACAAAATCATGTCATTTTCAGCAACATGGATTCAGTTGGAGGGCACCATTCTAAGCAAATTGTCACAGAAACAGAAAACTGAATACTTCATATTCTCATTCATAAGTGGGTACTAAATACTGGGCACACATGGGCACAGGAATGGAAAAAACAGACACTGGGCATTGCTAAAGGGGGAAGGGAGGTAGGGAAAATAAGTGATGCAAAACCACTCATCAAGGACCATGTTCACCATGGGGGTGTGAGGAACTGGGAGGTGGTGCAGGTTCATCAGAAGCCCATACCTCACCATTATGACATATACCTATGTAATAAATCTTCACATGTACTCTAATTCTAAAATAAAATAAAAAAATTTAAAAATAAAATTAAATAAAACTAGATGCAGATTAGTTTAGTTCTGAATGCAGATTAGTTTCTTCTAATTAGATACATTATATGAGATTTGGAAGAATCTCATTGTATGAGATTTGACAGAAGTGAAATTGAAGCTTTTTGATTGCTGCTACCTTGTCTTTGCCAGCAAGCCAGGTTGTGGAGCTCGGTTTATCTACAACTACATTGTTGAGTATGGAGAGGTAGTTGCAGAGGTGGTAGCAATGGCTTCCAAAAATCTGAATTCCAGCTCTGTGGATAGGTATTGAGCCTGGAAGTTTCCCTGAATGTGACAGGGTAGGTTTTCCTTCTTATTGGTGGGACTTCCAGATGCTCAGTCTAAAGCCCATTCTGGTCATCCTTCCAACAATGCTGTGAGCATCCAAATCTCTGTATTAAATCCTTTTCAGCTTTACATAGCTGGAGTGATTCCTGTTTCCAGCAGCAAATATTTGCTGACTGACAGTATTTGTAGAGCGGTGCTCTGACTGCAGAGTTGAAAATAAACAATGATAGCAAGAATGATAAAGAAGGGCTTTATGGGCTCAGCCTGAAGAAGCTGCACCTTGAAGAACGGCTAAGTGCACATGACTTTCGGACACTTTGTTTTACTAATTTCGATTTAAAGTGATTCTTAATTTTCCAAACTCCAGTGTGTGAAATGATCCCCCAAAGAGCAGTTGCTATTGGTTTAGCCCCAGACCTTTAGAGTAAATGACAAATTATCAAAAATGTGTTCCAGATATTTTATGGATAACGCATAAGCCAGCAAAAGCCAGAAAATATAGGCTTTAAGGTTAAAAAGCCTCCCGAGTCCACCCTCTTGTGCCAAAGTATTATAGGGATTGCAGTTCGGTTTTGTGGCTTTAAAGCTTCAAATTGTGAAAGGTCAAATTAGGAAGTGGTGCCGGGGGATTCTAGGAATGCTGCTCAAATTGATAGAAACCTCAGTCATGTTAGGAAGTACCAGTGTGCTGTTTTCATCTTCTTTTCTTGGACTGTTGTAGAATTTTCTTGCTTCTTAAGGTTAACCACTCTAAAGCAATCTGTTCTTTTACTGGACTTAGCTCTCTTGCTTACACAAAGCAATCATCCTTGGCCTCTTCTCCCAAAGGCATAAAGTAATATGCATTTCTCCTTTCTTCTTATTCCTCCAAGTGACTAGCCACCCTTAGCCTGACCTCTTTGTTGGAAATCTCATCCTGACATAAAGTCACAGAGGACACTGTGTTGATTATCTTGGTCTGAGAGAGCAGGGTTCAGGAAGTAGCTCTACCTCTCAACCTCTGATTAGTCACACATCGGCAGCCACAGAGCACGTCAAATTAGTTAAGACCAGGACAGAGCTAAAATATCTGATTTTTTTTCCATTTGCTTGGGATTTGACAATTGGTTGAGGTACAGAAAATAATTTCCTCCAGGAACACCAAAGACCCAAAAGATTTTTCTGCTCTGTTTTTCTAGAAAACACAAGTTTCTATCCTTTGTCACTTGTTGGCCATGTGCTCACCCTCATTCTCTTCCTCAATTAATAGAACCATTAGGCAATTTTATAAATGTGGCACTGAGGCAAAAAAGGCATAAAGTAACAGTTGCTAACCCCACGAAATTTTTGATATGAGTCCTTGCATTCCAGACTCATCACTCCAGGGGTTTCTAGCTCCAAATGAACAGGAATGTGAGAAGCAATGTGAGGTGGTGGGAGCATCTTGTTTCTTCAGAAATTAATTTTAGAATTTTATAGACCATGACAGAAGCACAATAAAGGAGGTCAGAAGGTCCTCTAAAGCAGGGTTCTCTAACCCCCAGGCCACAGACGGACCTGATAGGAACAGGGCTGCACAGCAGGAGGTAAGTGGCAGGCTAGCAGAGCTTCTGCTATCAGATCAGCGACGGCATTAGATTCTTGTAGGAGCAAGAACCCTATTATGAACTGCACATGCGAGGGATCTAAGTTGCGAGTTCCTTATGAGAATCCAATGCTTGATGATCCCCCCTCATCCATCATCTGTAGAAAATTTAGCTTCCACAAAAATGTCCCTGATGCCAAATAGGTTGGGGACCACTGCTCTCAGTCTAAACTAGGTGTCTTTAATGTACTCTTTGAAAGGTTAATTGAATCTTGCCCTGCCAATGGGGGCTTCTCTCTGTTTGCTCAAAGGCTGTCTTTCTCAACTTGTCATTCCTCTCTACCTTGATGAAATTAATGCACAATAGCAAATAAATGGCTAGACCATGAAAAGAAGTACAGCTTTGGCATGGCCTCATGCGTCGGTAGCTTTTAAGGCAGCAGAGAAAGGAATGAGGAAGCCTAATTCTCTGGCACATCACACCTACCCAAGGCTGTACTCAGTATTCTTAGAAAAAGTCATTCCTTTAACATGAAGCTTTTTTCCCCCAATTAAATACAAATAACTTTGTCTTAGTTAATGTGTGCTGTTATAACAGAATATTCCAGACTAGATAATTTATAAAATACAGAAATCTATTTCTCACAGTTCTGGAGGCTGGGTAGGCCAAGGTCAAGGCGCAGTAGTTTTGGTGTATGGTTAGGACCTGTTATCTATACTTCAAATTGATGCCTTGTTGTTGCATTCTCCTGAAGAGAATACTGTGTCCTCAATGGTGGAAGGCAGAGGGCAAAAAGGGTCCAACATTGTGCGAAGCCTGTTTTATAAGGCATTAATTCCACTTATGGTTGAGGAGCCTTCATGACCAAATGATCTCCTAAAGGGCCCACCTATTAATACTGTTGCATTGGAGATTAAATTTCAACATGAATTTTGGAGGGATACAAACATTCAAACCATAGCAGCCTTGTAACAATAAATGCTTTGTGTTATTATCATTTATACCTCAGAATGAAGCCAAAATATAATTTTGGGTTTTAACTGAGACTTAAAAGAGAGAATGTGAGGGCCTCAGGTGCTTACAAATTGAGACCCAAGGATACTTGAAATGTTAGTGAGTAGTTTGGACAGTTTGAGGAATATGCATATGATACCTTTGTAAGTCTGTGGAACCTAGATTGGCTTCCAGGGTAATATGTTTTAGTGCCTGTTTGTTTTATTTTGTTTTCTGATGAGCTATAATCTTCCAGTATTGAGGAATAACTCACTGTTTAATACTCTAGAAATGTGAGAAGCATTCTTTTTGTAATCTCCTTGCTGAAGATCAATTTTTAGTGAATCAAATTTCCCACATTTTCTAATGATGAAGAGAGAATCTATATAGGAAGAAAAGATGCAAGTAAAAATGCCTTTACACTACCCTCAAGAATACTTTTGTAAATGGAAGAGAGAAAACAAAACAAAACAAAGGGCATCTTAAAGATAAACATATACAGTGAGGCTTTGTATGCTACAAAGAAAATGACTTATGGTAGCAAACTTGTTTCTGGGTTAAATACTTTTTTGAGTTTTCCTACAATATCTGTTCTAATAAGGTTATTGCACATGACAAATAGTATATGTTTGTTGCTAAGTGATTTACAAATCTTTCCTTATTACTTCAAAGATGAATTTTCTTGAAAGATTTAAATTTCTAAAGCTATTTGCAGAGAGAAGGCAGATCATATTGGAAATACTAAAGGTAATACTGTTTTTTGTGGGGGGTATGGGAATTCTTTGAGGTGAAACGTAAGTACCAGGAAATCCCAGAGATCACCACTGCAGGGAGAAACATTTCATGTTTGTTAAATTAAGAAATGGCGTTTGACATTGAGTTCTCCCTCCTTAACTCACAAGCTGCTGACTTAACTCAAATTTGTACTAATTGAAGGTTTTGTTTGGCTCAAACATGGGCTCTTAAAAAAAAAAGAAGGCACAAATGTCCATATATTACACGACATTCCTAATTATAAAATATAAATGGCAGTATTGAATTGGCTCAATTTCCCATTCCAGATATCACATATGGTATTAAGTTTAATAAAGAAAAAAATGTATTGAAGGTACTGGAAATGTAAAACTTGTATTCATCAAATATGCTTTATATAGGTTTTTATGATATGAAATGAAGCTAATTTCATACTTATCCCAGGTGACCAGAATGTGAACATTTTTGAACCTAGAGGACTTCTGGGATTTTGTGACACTGAAAATCATGGCATTGGCAAAAACATTTCATTCTTTTAACTGTAACAGCTCCTTTTTCATGAGGTTATTAAACTTGATAAATATATTACTGCTAGAACTATAGGCTAGGAACTCAGAGGCAGAAAAAGTAGGTCATTTGAGTTTCCTTTTGGAGAAAAGTATGAAAGGTACTTTCTCTGAAGGAGAGTTTGATCACCCACATTCAACACACGGTATCCTGATGCTACTGAATTGTTCGTAATTCTCTGCTCTTGTATTGTAAAATAGACTATTAAGACATGAGAATATCAAAATAGCAGGAGGATGATTTATTTTCAGGATTTCCTACCTTAATCTGTTGTATGATTTAAAATAAAAATGGAGAAAGATTTCATTAACTGACAGTTACTCACTTATCTATTCACAATTCATCCTTCTCCAGAAATTATGAGGTTGCTGTTAATAATACTAAAGAAGAGAGAATATAAGAAGGAAGAACTATCTGGCATGCTACTTTTAATCACTTATTTTTTTGGTTTGAAAAAAAAGCCAAAGTTTTAGAATTGTTACCATATTCCTTCTTTTTTGAGAAGAAATCCATCACTTTATTATTTATCTCTGTTTCAGGAGTCCCCAACTCCTGGGCCATAAACCAGTCCTAGTCCCTGGCCAGTTAGGAACCCAGCCACACAGTAGGAGGTGAAAAGCAATGAGCAAGTATACCTTCATTTGTATTTACAGCTGCTCCCCACTGCTTGCATTACTGCCTGAGTTCCACCTTCTGTCAGATCAGCAGTGGCATTAGATTTTCATAGAAGCATGAACTCTGTTATGAATTGTGCATGCAAAGGATCTGGGTTGAACATTCCTTGTGAGAATTTAATGCCCAATGATCTGAGGTGTCATTGTCTCTCATCACTCCCAGATGGGACTATCTAGTGGCAAGAAAGTAAGCTCAGGGCTCTCACTGATTCTGCATTATGGTGAGTTGTATAATTTCATTATATATTAAAATTATAATAATAATAGAGATAAAGTGCACAATAAATGTAATGTGCTTGAATCATCCCCAAAACATCCAATTCCTTCCCCCAGTCCATGAAAAAATTGTCCCTGATGCCAAAAAGGTTGGGGACCACTGCTCTACTACTTGATACACCTTTGGGTTGAGGTTTCTCTTTGCAAACTAGTCATGATGAATTTCCCTTTGTCACATGGCTCTGTAGTTTGTTTCCCTCCCTTTCCTTGCCAAGGATCTGAGTTTGAGATTTTAAGAGAAGAGAAAGGGTTTTGAAAATATCCATCTGGGTCCCCTCATTTTCTATATAATATGAGGTAAACTAAGCTTTAGTGTTCATGTAACTAGTCTGAGATTACTCATCCATCTAGTAGCATAGATAAAATTAGAGTCCAACCAGTGCTTCTCTCATATTTCCAGTTTTCTTTCCTTTTTTTTTTTTTTGAGTTGGAGTCTCACTCTGTCACCCAGACTAGAGTGCAATGGCCACTCCCGGCCACTGCAGCCTTGACCTGCTGGGCTCTGGCAATCCTTCTGCCTCAGCCTTCCAAGTAGTTGGAACTACAGGCGCGCTCTACCATGCCCGGCTAATTTTTGATTTATTGTAGTGATGAGGTCTCGCCAAGTAGCCGAGGTGGGTCTTGAACCCGCGGGCTCAGGCAATCCACTCACCTTGGCCTCCCAAAGCGCTGGGATTACAGGCTGAGCCACCGAGTCTGGCTCCTGTTTTCTTATCAACCCTGTTTTGTCTCTCTAAATTCTCCAAATTTTCCTTATATTCAGCTTATTCCTCCTGATGATTGATTGGCTTGCATGAGTGGATACTATCATAAGTCATGACTCCTAATGGAGTTAACTCAAGCTTCATGAAGAAATCCAGACATAATCTTAGTGTTGTTAGGGACCTCACTCAATTGAATAACTTATTTCCCCTGTGTCATCTTTGACTAATAGACACTGTTTGTTGCTTGAATATTTCATACAATACTTGAATTTCCAAGATAGGACACTCCATTACTGAGTAGCACTTCTTATGTGGAGAAGCCTATTTTGAGCAAAATATGCCAATCTATAACTTCTACCAGTTGGCCAAGGTTTGTTTCCCAATAAGGATAAAAGGGCTCACTTCCATATCCCAGCACAACAGAAAAGCAAACCTTCTCCCTTGAGTCTCAGTACTTGAATCTTTGAAATGTAGTAAGACATTTCTATCCCAAAGGACATTCTCAGAGAAATCTCAAACCCAAGGCAACCCTTCTGTTCCTATGAGATTGATGGTTGCCATGGGGATGGTGGGGGGGGGTGCTGTCCTCAGGCCATCCATGATTTCATCCCAGCAGAGCTCCTGCTGGGACGTAAGTGCCTGCTAAGATTTTTATAGAGGTCGATCAGCTGGACCTAGCACAGGAAGTGCTGGGTCCCTCTGCCCCAGAGCGAGAGAACATGATTTATTTAGTGCTTGCAGAGTGGCTGTAATGTCCCTGCCTTGCTTGCCTCACAGAATAACACAGAAAGTCCAATTTTATTAGAACTCCAGCCTCCTGTTTTCAGCTATAATTCTTGGGTGGGTTTCAGTGGTTTATCATTAAATGAAGAAAACAATCTAGTAAAGACTCACATGATCAAGTACTCATTGGTCCAGTGGATGAATCTAAATACGGTCAGACCCCAAATGTTAAGCTCTTGATTGTTCTGTGACTGGAATCATAAGAAGGTATCTCAGACTGACTTCAGCAGGATCTTTAGCATGACTCACCAGAGTTGGGAATCAGTTGAGAATACAGTTAGTTAGTCTAGCAGGCTATTTCACAAACTAATGAGAAACTTGATTGTTCTTAGAAGGAAATACCACCCAGAAGACAACAGGGCCAGGTTTTGCAGAAGGGAGACACACTGGCAGCTGAATAGGCAGCTAGGAATCACCTGATGTAAAATCCAGGGCTGGCTTCTGTATTGATTTTGTATTGATGTAAGGCAGGGGAGAGCATGTCTTGATAGTAAAAGCTCCATCTCCAGAGATGTAGAAAACCCTAGGGAAGCCTCAGTCCCATCCATCATCATTACCATGTGAGGAAATAGAAGAATTGAACCTATGTTAAGTCCTTAAAAGATTTAGCAATATCTTTGCCAGTTCACAGGCAGGACATCAGCTTCATTATCAAAATCAATGTCTTCCTTTGGTATTCTTAATTATACAGATGTGGTCAAGAAGTAAACCATTTCTAAGACACTTCTCAAATATAATCTTGAATAGAAAAGCATTATTATAATCCGTGGTGGCAGTTCCTGGTAGCTGTACTAATTCTACGGAAATTTCAGTGTCCATTAAAAAGTCACTTTCTTTGAATAAAAATGAGCTTTGTCACACGGGACAGAAATTTCCTGAAAAGCAGTTTGTTACCGGCCAGCTTCTAACCATTGGACTGTTGCTATGGGTCTCTGATGTGCATGTCATCAGTGAGTTGGGTTTTTTAAAGTTTTAGAAATAATTTAAGGTATACAGAAAAAGATAAAGAATAATGCAATGAACTCTCATGACTCACTACCTAACACAGGAAATAAAGAATGACCCATTTATTTAAAACTACTCTGTGCCACCTCTAATCTCATCTCCCAAGGCCCCTGGAAGCAATCTCTACCCTGAATTACATTCATTTTATTCTCTTACAACTCTTTGTAAAATTAGTACATTGTATTGACTCAAATATTTGTGTATTTTATATAAAAGACATTTTGCACATTGTACTTTGCTATTTCACCTAACATTATGTTGACAACCATGTTGACAAATATAGTTCCAGTCCATTCATTTCCATTACTGATTAGCATTTTGTTTATTTTTCTATTTTTCTGATGACAGATATGTCATTTTGGTTAAAGGATGCATACTTTCAACTTCACTAGATATTGTCAGACTATTCTTGAAAATAGTTATATTAACATACAATCAGATGGGCAATGATTAGGGTCTGTATTGTGTCACCTCCTTGCTAACATCTATTGTCAATCCATTATACTTTTTGCCAATCTAATGATATCACATTTGGTTTGAAGACCCAGATCTCTGATTTTGAGTAACGTAAGCATATTATTACACTTTTATACTATTTTTTTTCTCAGTTTTCTTCTCCATTTTTACATGAAATATTACTCACACACACACTCCAATTCTTCTACTAGCCTGTACATTCTGCAAGGCAAGCACAGAGAGGCATTCTCAATTTTTAACATGAGGTCTCACCAGAATAAGGTGTTTAATACATATTTTCTGAATAAGTAAAATTGTATTTTGTTAACTTTAGATTCACTGCAGGTTTTGACGACAGAAATTTTCAAGTACACGGTCTCTCAGCCTACAGTGACTTCCTGCTGCAAATCTATCCTGCAGATCATTGCTAGTTATTTTGTCACTTCCATGTTTAAAAATCTCTCACATCTCTTTTTTTTTTTTTTTTTTTTTTTTAGCAGAACAGGTTTAAACTTCTATAGTTAAGGTCCTTCCTTGAATGGAGTCCCTTTGTCTAATCTACTTTGTGTCACACTTTGGCTCCTGTATGACCCCTCTGCTCCACACAAGTTGCTTCCTTTATTTGTCCCCTTACAAGATAGTTTACTAACTATAAAGGTTATCCTTAGACTCCCCAGAACTCTTGTGTATGTAGAAAATACTGCACATTTTTTACTAGCCTGTGAAAACATTGAAGGGCAGAGTCTTTATCTTTTCATACCTATAACATCATAAGAATAGTCACTGACTTTTTGACAAATGGGTTGTATTTTTTGGTTTCCTCAGGTAAAATCTGTAAACCATGTGAATCAAAAACTCATTTCCAGTACAAAACTAATGAAATGAGATTAAAATCACAATTTTCATGATGCAAATATGTTGTAAGTGGGTCTCAGACACTGTGCTGTATAAGATGTATACAAAGAAAAATTCCATCAGTTTTCTGTTCTGAAAAATCTTAGAATATAAAAAACTTATATATCTATATATCTTTCTTTATCCATATTTATATCATTTTCTCTTTGTACAGTTGTAGGAAAAACTTACCTTGTCTAGGGTACTTACACACAAACTAGTGACCAGAAAAATGTAATCATCAAAATGGTGCTTGGAAACGGAAGCCATTCCTTCACCTTACAAGAATCAGTTACTTCCTTTCAGAAAACAATAGTCTTACTGAGAAATTCGACTCAAAAAAGACAAAATGCAAATAGCTGAGATCTTTCCTTCTCTCCCTTCTTATAGTGAATAAATATGCACCCAGAATGAAGTGAGGTATAAAGGTCATCGATATCAGAAAGTTCATGAGTGTCAGAAGTCAATTAGGGATCTAGAACCCAACATGTTTTGTCCTTTTACTATATTTTCTATTGCTATATGCTCAACATCTCTTTCTTACAGTTAAAAGCAGCATACAGCTATACAGAGGGGAAGAACAATGAAGTCCACAGAAAACTGAGGATCTAGTTTTGTTCTACCCAAGAAGCTGTACCACATGATCTCCAAAGAACATCTAGCTCCAACATTCTACATCCTAATGATTCTCAAGTCATAACTGTTCTCACTGAAAGTTATATTTATTGGCATACTCAATGTCTTTAAGAGTTTTTGAATGTATATTTCAAGTGTTGAAAACACAAGTACAAGTTATTCTTAAAAGTTAAAATTTAGTTAAAAACACAAAATAAACTACTTTTAATAACTACACTGAACACTTGTTAAAATTTCAACATCTCTAGCAATTTCAAAGTGAAGGACTTGGGTTTTCCTGGAGCCTGTACTTTAAAACCAAAAATTTTCAATAGATAGTTGTCAGCCAGGTAAAAATCCAAGCCATAAAAAAATGTCTCTCTAGTTAGCCTACATTCTGTTAGAAATTTTGAACACTAACAAGTGGACTGGTTATAAATCAACATACTCAATGCCCTTGGTAGATGCTATATGGAAGGAGAAATGTTAATTGTCAGTCACTACTGAAAATATTATTAAGATATCTTGAAAGGTTTGAGCCTCTGAGAGAAAGAAAAAGAGATATGATTCATTTTTATTTATAATGGGTACAAGTAAAAAGACCAGTTGTTTTCTGGAGAGCACAGCATAGCATATGTGTGGAGATCAAAAATGGCTCAAACACACAAAAGTTTGCTCTCCTAAATAAGGGTAGGATTGGTATGTAAGTCCCACAAAGTCTCATCTGAAACTAAAGCACCTTTGGTCTTTGCTCTGTCACTGGAAGTTTTAGCTATAAAATCTACATTCAAGACCACCAAAAAAGAAAAAAAGGGAGGGGGAACACTCACTTCTAAGCTGAGTTGGCTTCTTTTAATGAGCCTTCTCAGCTGTCCCACATGAAAATTCTGTTTTTATTTCATTGGCCGGCACTCAGCAGCATAGTCACATCTAGCTGCAAAGGAGACTGGGAAATGTGATGTTTTAGCTTGGAATAATGAGCTCTGGAATAAAATTAGGATTCTGTTTTTAAGGAAGAGGGGGTACTTGATATTGGGCAGACTAGTGGTTTCTGCATTAATAAAAGGAGAAGTAAGCAAACTAATCATTAGAAAGGAAGAAGTGGTGCATGAAATTGGACAATAACTTTTGTTACATCACAAGTTTATGTGGTATAAATACTACTGCTTGTAGATCATTGAGGCCTCTAGACTTATCTACAGTACTAAACTGAGTAGCAAAATTATAAGGAAGAGTCATTATTCTTTGTCTCAAAATTTTACCTCAAAAATGAGGGAATCACTTGTATATCAGTAAGTTTTCAGACTTTTTCTTAGCTGCAGAACTCTTTCTTCAAAGAAAATTTATGCAGATTCTAGATAAGACTGACAAAAGGGAGAACTTATCCCATTTAAATGGAGTCATAGGCTGCGACTCCATAACACAGTCTTTCTTTTGTTTTCCAATATGGCCCCCGAGGTACTTTAGGACTCTAAGGAAGAAAATATGAAGTCTATTGATCTTTATGCTTTATAGGCTTGAAAATTTTAAGATTTGATGACTCAGACAAAAAAGAGGGCTCTATAGGTCTTTCATCCCTAAGTCTTTGTCTTTTTCTTCCAACACCTACTATAACAAAGGATTTAGGGGAGAAAACGTCTATGAGGAATCGTCTAATATCTGATCTTATTTTGGATAAAACATAAAATCTGACCCTTCATAGGGTTTCTCTGGAAATCCTTACAAGCACAGATGCATACATCTTACATATCCTGACATTTACTAGAATTAGTTAAGTAGCTGAATTAGATGTGTATATTCTTAGGGTTCTCCCTCAATAATGTTTCTCTACATAATGTTATGCCTAAAGACTACAAAAGCATAGTTTAGATAATCTACATCTGATCACACCTGATTTTCTATACATTTATTAGTTAATGCTTGGATTCTATCCAAAGGTGAATATTGGAGGGTGAAGTTTGACTCTATTCCATGTTGTCAATTTAATGTGGAAAGGGGGGAAGATGTTGTCCTACAGGAATTTTAGCAAAAGTGTTGGAGTTTAAATTTCATGTGTGGCTTTTCCTTTATGAGGATTAGCTGCTGTGCAGGTCTGAAAAAAAATGCTAGGGAGAAGTAAAATTATAGATAGAGATGGTGTAAAACCAAGGGTGGCTTTTGAGTCACACTTAATAGGAATATAGAACTCTTTACACTTTCCAAGTTTTTCTCATTCTACTGGGACTCTTAAACTGAAATAATAATCTCTTTTCCCCTTTAAATAATTCTTGTCCTACTTTTAAGACTACTAAGGGAATAAAATAAAACACATGCAAAACTTAACATCAGCATTACTAAAACATATGTAACAGCATGCAGAAACTCCACAGACCTTGTAAAAATCCATTTAAGACCACAAAGAAAATCACCTGAAGAACAGACCAAAATGTATTTGAATGGAAAGTGTGGGTTTTAAGGGCAGGAAATTCATGATTCACTGTTGGCTTTGTCATTACCCAAATCTGTGCCTCCTGTGAAGTCATTTTTATCTACCTGAGTTTTAGTCTTATTCTTCATATAATTGAGTGATGGTTCTATTTTGTCTTCTAGAGATATTGGAAATATTTTGGCCATTAACCTGGTATTTTTAGGCCACATGAAAGAAGATGTCTAAATAACTCAAGAGTTATTACTCCTGTGACACACACTAATGAAATACAAGATGGTGTGGTTCTCATATAATAATCAAGAGACTGGCATTAGGTCTAAGGTCATTTACAGAATATATAGGTTCATAATTATCTACTATTCTCCCTGGATCCATAGCTCTTTCATTCTCGTTAGTTGGTCTAGATCATTTAATTCTTGCTTTTCCTTGACGTTCAAGCTGTATCTTTTTCATATTTAACCAGTAGTTTAAAAGCATTGACTTCTACACCTACAATGAATTTTCTTGCATCCTAAAATCTAATGGAGCCCCCTTGTGAGAGCTCAAAGTGTTAAGAGATGAAGTGCTACAAACCAATAGACTTTCATATTTTTCTTTTCAATGCTGAGATCACTGGGACTCTTTCTTTCTTAATTCTAATAATTCTGAACAAACAGTCCCTAGTCCTTGACCTTAAAATTTGGACTTGGGTCCAAAATCTTCAGAACTGGGAGTCAGCCCAAGTATAGCTCTTGTCTGGCTGCAACCCAGAAGTTTGGTAAAACTCTTAGAAACAAAACATCTGTAAACAAATAAAATTAACTAATTCATTACTTTTATGCCATATGCATTTAAATCAAAGCAATTACTTTTAAAAAGTATGAAATATCTAAATAATTTGTTATTTGCTAAAAGATGTTCTTTAGCAACATGGTGGTGGTTTTTAGGAACATGGTAGGCTAGTTTTAGGGGGGTTTTGGTGAATGCCTGAACAGTAGACAAACTCGAAATGAAGGCCAGATTGCCTACCAATGTTATAGTGCAGAGCACTATGACATAAACCACTGTAAAAGATATTAGAAACACTTTTACATTGCATATGCAGCCCAGATCATGGCAGGGGCTTAGGCTGCATGTTTTCATGACCTATCTAACATGAGGGGGAACCCCAAAAATGGAATTACTTTTTGGAGAGAGGGCCCCTTGTAGTACAGGCTTCTCCTACTAGGTAAGTGTTATAGGAACCCATCTGTATCACTGTAGTAGCTAGCATTGCTGTGAGAGGCTGCATTCGGATTCAGTGAATATTTTTGGGGGGATTCCTTCAACACGTTGGCCCAAGTTTGAAAACTGATGAGTTCAAACACTGCTTTGAGCAGTGGAAAAGGTGTTGCAATAAGTGTATTCCATCAAATGGAGAGTACTTTGAAGTTTAAACATGTAAGAATACACAATTTTAAAAATAAATTCCAGTTTTTGTGGGATCCCTTCTTATAGTTTTTGTGTGTGCAGAAAACCCCATGAAAATCCACAAGTTAAAGGCTAGTAGCATGGGAAGAGATCTGTATTTTGAAATAAAAGAGATTCTCTCAATTATAAGTCAAATAATATATGCTAATTAGTATTACATATTCAAGTATGTATATTAACAACATTTTAGTAAACACTTTGAGGTAAAGAACTTTAGTCATGTGTTCTAAAGTTCTTATTTCAATATTTTCCTATTTTTAATGTCCATCTATCTGCCATCTTGTTCATTTCTTTATTAATTCATTCAGCAAAAAGTGGTTGGACATTTTTTGTGTGCTAGCCAAATGCTACAAATGATGGTTACACAGAAATGTAAACAATATAGTAAAATATTATGTGTAAACAATATAGTAAAATATTATGTGGTAGTTTTAAAGTAAACCTGTAAGCTAATTTATACTCCTTGATGCTTTTTAAACCACTGGTTAAATATAAAAAAGATAAAGCTTGTAAGTCAGGAAAAAGTAAAGATTAAATGAAGTGGCACTCAAAGCTCCACCCCTTGAATGGGGCTGGATTTAGTGACTCCTGTCTAACAATAGAACATTAATAAAACATAACAATAATGCTAATAATAGAATTTTGTAGAATTGATAGTGTGTGCCTTCTAAGACTAGGTCATAAAAGGCACTGTATGTGCATGTAATTCCAGAGGAGGGAGGCTAAGGCAAAGAAATTCTTGAGATCAGGAGTTTGAGATCAGTCTGCAAAATATAGTGAGACCCTGACTCTATAAAAAATAAAAAAATTATCTGGGTATAATGGTGCATGCTTGTAGTTCTAGCTACTCAGGAGACTGAGGCAGGAGAATCACTTGAGCCCAGGAGTCCAAGATTACAGTGAACTCTAGTCATACCACTGCATTCCAACCTGGGCAACAGAGTGAGATCCTGTGTCTAAATAAATAAAGATAAAAGGCACCATGGCCTTCTCCTTCCTTTCTCTTTTTCTATTAAACATACTTGGGAAAGTTATCTGCCATGTTGCACTGACACTCAAGCAACATTATTGAGCTATTTTAATTGTGAGGAACTGAGATTTCCAGCCAGCATCCATGTGAGTAATTTATCTTGGAACTGACTTCTTTAGTAATTCCCCGGTAAGACTTCAGATAATGTAATCCCAGCCAGTATCTTGACTGCAGCAACACGGGAAACTCTGAACTAGATGCCCAGCTAAGCAGTTTCCAGATTCCTGACTCTCGGAATTGTGAAAGATAATAAATATGTGCTGGTTTACGATACATGAGGTAATTTGTCATGCATTGTTCTGAGGGCTCACAAAGTATCTCACAAAATGATGCTTATCTTCTCAAGATCTATTCTGACTCCCTTCATTGTTTAGAGATTAATCCTTAGAGTAAAGTTTTAGAGTAAAAATTTATTCTTCTTGCTTTGAGAATAAGGGATTATTCACCAAGCTTTAGAACTTGACTGGTTTGTTGTACTGGCAGGAATTGGAACTTGAGGGTAGATGACCAGGAATGATGGAATGAATATAAAGCTGGATAGAGGAGAGTTTACTGTTATGGGATCCTCTTCCTTGGTTCATGATTTATCATTTTGAAGAATGCCTAGAGCCCAATCTAGTATGTTGTTAGAATGGCTCCTTAAAATTTGAACAGTGAAGGTCTATAGAAAATGAAGTGAAAATTTCAGAACTACCTTGACAGAATATTAGGGAAGGAATCAAATAGTTCTGAGAGGCAGACATAACAGAATGGATTTATTACTTAAGACCTCCCTCATAATTAAGAAAAACTTCCAGCTGTTTATATTCTAAATATTCCCTTAATTCAAATAATAAAAAAATGTGCTGGTGAAAGAAGTGTCATTGTCACTGGGAAGTTCAGGGCTGACTTTCCTCTCTGTTCTAGGTTATGCTGTTATGGATCTGGAATCCCTAGTGGGAGTAGGAATGTAAGATTTCAAAACTCCAGAGACCACGTGGCAATACTTATCTGTTTAGGTGAGATAGACGTTATTACATAATGGAGAGCAACAGGGGTCTTGGCTCCCAGAGATCTATGGCAAAGGTCATAGATCATAGTTTTTCTAGGGGTAAGATAAATGAACAGCAATGAGAATATTGCTTGACATAAAACCAAAAATATCAAGAATGGGTGAGAAACCTTATCTTAGACACTATAATTACAAGTCACAATCCTTTGCCTAGTTTCCATATCTGAGCTAGTTCTCAGAGGTAGAACTTATTTGCTAGAAGAAAATTTAGGTCTCTTTCAGGAAATCCCTGTAATGCAAACATATGTAGTGGCAACTCCCCTAATACTTCCCTAAAAGAACTACATTTATTTCCCAAATAAATGGTACAGTAGAGAAACAAGAATACCCAGCTCTTTCAGGAGTTGTTGAATAATTCATCTGAGCTAACAATGATTTCAGGGCACACAAAATGCCATAATGACTCCTCTGAGAGAATATGGACATATGGAAAGATGGTAATATGGAGTGGATGAGGTTCATCTCACAGTAATAGTGGGGCCACCAACCAACCAACCCACTTTGTGGTTTCTTCTCAGTTCCTTGAGGCATAAACAAGATTTATATATTTAATCAGGACATATATTTTTATATATATGCATCTACTTAATAATTTTGGAGAAAAACCCATTATTATAGGATAGAAATGAACAAATGAACAAATGTAAGACACTGAACTTCCCCCAACTCCACTAAGATAGTAAATTAAGAGCAATACTACATCCTAGATAAAATGGCAGATTAGTGTCACTCTCAAAGACCAAGGAAGGCAGAAGTGTTAGTACTCATCACAACCCCATTTAATTTACTAATCTGATAAAAACCAGAAAGATCATGGAAGATGATGCTGGACTATATAAACAATCAACTGGTAGTCACAATCACAGTTAATGTGCTGGAAGTGGACTCAGCTAAAAAAAGATCTATCCTTTGGAATTTGGCATACAACTATTGATATAGTATATGTCTTTGTTTAGTGCCCATCAAGAAGGAACAAAAGCTGTTTTAATTCACTAGAATAGACTGCAAAGCATATATAGTCTTGTCCTAGGTTTTTGATAATTTTCCTTTCTTAATCACAATAGAATTATAAGGAACCTTGACAATCTAGACATTCTGCAGAACATTATGCTACTCTTCTGTAGTGATGACATCATGTAAATTTAATATGGTATGTAGGATGTATGAGTACTCTGGATGGCCCGGTAAGATGCACGAGGGACAAAGGATGAGAAATATTCTCTTCAATATTCAGGGATCTTTTTTTTTCTTTTTGAAACCAATAGTCTGGGGCATTTGGGGGTTGTTTTCACCAACGTAAATGACAAGGTATTTCACCCTTTACCTCTTGCTATTAGGAAGGAAGTGTAGTACTTTGTAAATCTCTTTACATTTTGGAGAGAGAACATGCCAGTGACACTAGGGAATACTGTTCAACCCAGTTTTGGGGTGATGTGAAAGACTGGCAATTTTGAGTGGTGATTAGAACAAAAGAGATCTCTACAATATGTTTTGCTCTGAAACAACTGGCCCTGCCACTAGGGTCACATGACTTGGCATATCCAATGCTGCCAGAAGTCTCCATAATAAATGAGGATAAACTGTAGAATCTCTCCTAAGCATCAATAGTTGAGTTGCAATGTAGACTTTTAGGGTTCTAGAGCAAGCCATACCATCTGAGTCAGAGAATTACACATTGTTTTAAAAAGCAGGGAAGTTATATCAGTCTTTGGAAGAATAGAAAGCTCCAGACCTCATTCTCTCTCAAAGACACTGACTTCACAATAATACATAGTCTAAAAAGAAAACTTTATGATAAATTCAGAAGTTAAGAAGTCAAAGTACCCCATACAAGCACAAAACTATGGAAAACTGCATTGAAGTAGATAAGAAAAGCCATTGCATTTTACTTTATATATTCTTTCCTCCAAACTAGCACAGCTTGGTGCAATCAACTTACAGCTTCTCCTTCAGGAGTAAAAGAGAAGAGAGGGACCTATGTCTAACATTCAAGTTGTTAGGAAGATGCTGAGGGATTGGCTTATGTCTTACCTGACTTTGAGCATTGATAGAGACTGGCACACTTTAAATGCTCAGGACAACCAAGAACAAAGGACAGTTCAGTAGCTTGTCGCAGGACCAGATGAATCTGCAGTAACACAAGATGGGTCATTTGCTATTATTCAGTCAAAGGAGCAAAGGGAGGAAGAATGAAGATAAATGAAGAAAGCCTAAGGAGCTTATGGCACATCATCAAGTAGAACTATATACACATATGGAAGTTCACAAAAAAGAAGAGACAGAAAGGGGTAGGGTGCTTGCTTGAAAAAATTATTATTGATATCTCTCCAAATCAGTGGAAAGAAATATGCATCCAAATTAAGAAGTCAAAGGACTTCTACTAGAATGAACCCAAAGCAACTCACAGTGAAACATATTATATACTCTGTCAAAAAGCAAAGAGAGGATCTTGAAAACACCAAGAAATAAGTGACTCCACATGTACTAGGGAGCTCCCATAAGATTATCAGTGGATTTCTCAGAAGAAAAATTATAGGTAAGAAAGGAGTGGATTTATACATTCAAAGTGCTGACAGAAAAAAATAATATTGCTAACCAAGAATTACACACACACACACACACACACACACACACACACAATATCCCTTCATGATGAAAAAAATTCAGTATCCCTTCATGATAAAAACTCTCAGCAAAGTAGGCATAGAGGGAACATTCCTCAAAATAATAAAAGCCACATATGACAAACCCACAGCCAAAGTCATCTGAATGGGGAGTAATTGAATACATTCCCCCTCAGAACTGGAATAAGACAAGGATGCCCACTTTCACCATTCCTATTCAACATAGTACTGGAAATCCCAGACAGAGAAATCTGGCAAGAAAACATGATAATGAGTATCCACATGGAAAAGAAGAAATCAAACTATCTATGTATGTCAATGATTTGATCTTATGCCTAGAAAATCCAAAAGACTTCTGAATTTTATATATATATATAAACTAACCTTCTCAGAAATATATTTAACCAAGGAGGTAAAAGATCTTACAGAATTCTGATGAAAAAAATTGTAAAGGACACATACAAATAAAACATCTTATGCTCATGGATTGGAAGACTCAACATTGTTAAATGACATTACTCCCCCAAAATCTACAAATTCAATGCAATCCCTATCCAACTGCCAACTTCATTTTTCACAGAATTAGAAAACAGTCTTAACTTTCATATGGAACCAAAAAAGAGCCGAAATAGCCAATGCAATTCTAAGCAAAAAGAACAAAGCTGGAGGCATCACATTACCTGACTTCAAATTATAGTACAAGGCTGTGGTAACCAAAACAGCATGGTACTGGTACAAGAGCAGACACATGGACGATTCCAAATACTTACAACCAACAGATCTTTGACAAAACAGACAAAAACATGCACTAGGGAAAGAACACCCTATTCAACGAATGGTGCTGGGAAAATTGGATTGCCACATTCAAAGTGAAATGATCCTTATGTCTCCCCATATAAAAAAATTAACTCAAGATAGATTAAAACTTAAATGGCAGACCTGAAACCATAAAAATCCTAGAAGAAAACCTAGAAAAAATTACTTCTGGACATCGGTCTAGGCAAAGAATTTATGGCCAAAACCCCCAAAACAAATGTAACAAAAACAAAAATAGACAAGTGGGACTTAATTAAACTAAGATGACTTCTGCACATCAAAAGAAATAATTAGCAGAACAAATAGCCAACCTACAGAATGGGAGAAGATATTCACAAATTATACATCTGACAAAGGACTAATTTTCAGAATCTACAAATAACTCAAACAAATCAGCAAGGAAAAAGCAAATAACCCCATTAAAAAGTGGGCAAATGACATGAACAGACATCTCCCAAAAGAAGATATACAAATGGCCAGCAAACATATGAAAAAATGTTCAGCATCACTCATCATCAAGGAAATGCAAATTAAAACAATGAGATATAACTTTACACCAGTCAGAATGGCCATTACTAAAAGATCAAAAAACAATAGATGATGCTGGTGTTGATTCAGAGAGAAGCGAATGCTTATACACTCTTGGTGGTAGTATAAATTAGTACAACATCTATGGAAAGTGGTATGGATACTTCTCAAACAATGAAAAGATTTACCATTTGATCCAGAAATCTTAGTATTAGGTATCTACTCAAAGGAACAGAGGTCATGATATAACAAAGACACCTGCAACCACTTGTTTATCACAGCATGATTCACAATCACAGAGATGTAAAATCAACCTAAATGCCCATCAGTCAATCAGTGGATAATGAAAATGTGGTATATATACACTATGAAATACTATTCAGCTACCAACAGTGAAATAATATTATTTGCAGCAACTTGGATGGAATTGGAAAACATTATCTTAAGTGAACTAACTCAAGAACAAAAAAACAAACCCTGCATGTCCTCACTCATACAAGTGGGCTAAACTAAGGATCTGCAAAAACATAGAGAATGGTATAATGGACACTGGAGACTCAGAAGGGGGAGGTGGCAAACAGTGAAAGGACAAAAAAAATTACCCATTGGGTACAATGTGCACAGATGGGGGTGGTAGGTACGCTTAAAACCCGGACCAAAATTATTTGTACCTCCCAAAGCTATCTAAATTTTAAAAAATTAAATAGAAGACTTTAAATCGACAGCCAAACATTGCTAACTCAAGGAA
>CAUYQG010041481.1:0-20476 GCA_963574415.1 Tarsius wallacei | reverse complement strand
GGTATCAGGAAGGAGCAGGGAGATAATTGTAAAGGGTAGCTTTCCCATAACTTAAAAAACATGATGTAAGCTTTTAATGTATAACAAAGGGTTCAATTTTGTGGCGATAAGGGGGATGATAAAGGGACTATATAAGCATGTGAGAATTGAATAAAAATTGGCAGAGTCTTGAGCTCTACCCAAGAAGGCAGACTCTTGTTGTTCTTCTTCGCTGCTCCTTATTTTCCCATCTCAGGCCCTGACTCTCTCCTGGAGCTGGTCTCCAGCAGAATGGGGAAAGATATTTGCAAATTATGCCTCAGACCAAGTATTAATATCCAGAATCTGCAAGCAACTCACTCTACTCAATGTGAAAAAAACAAAACAACCCCACCCAAAAGTGGGCAAAGTGTATGAATAGACATTTCTCAAAAGAAGACATACAAGAGGTCAACAAACATATGAAAAAATACTCAATATCAATCATCAGAGAAAAGCAAATTAGAACCACTATGCCAATCAGAGTGACTATTATTTAAATAATCAAAGGACAACAGATGGCACAGTTATAGAGAAAAGGGAACACTAATTCACTGTTAGTGGGAATATGAGTGAGTTCAACCTCTATGGAAAACAGCATGGAGATTCCCCAAAGAACTAAAAATGGAAATGTCATTCAACCCAGAATCCCATTACTAGAGATCTACCCAAAGGAAAACAAATCATTACATAAAAAAGATACCTGTACCCATATGTTCACTGCGGCAGTAGTCACAATAGCAAAGTCATTGAACAAACCTAAGTGCCCACCAGCAATTGCCTGGATAGAGAAAATGTGGCACACCTGCATGTGTGTGTGCATAATATATATGTAATATATATATATATATATATATATATATATATATATAAAATGTAATACTACACAGCTCAGCAAGAGAAAACCAAACACTGCATGTTCTCACTTAAATGTAAGAGCTAAATGGTCTCAAATATGTAAATGATAGACACTGGGAATACCAATAAGTAAGGAGGTTAAGAGGGCAGTTAGGATTCAGAAATTGCCTATTGGGTACAGTGATCACTATCTGGAGAATAGTCTACCTGAGATCCAATCTCAACCACTACACAATATGTTCATGAAACAAACATGCACTTTGTACCCCTGATTCTAAAATTTAAAAAAGACCAACCATATGAAAAATCCATGAAGTTCTAAGCTACTAACTTTTTTAAAGACACAAGTTTAAACACACAGAAGTCCATGGAAAATTGGAGAAAGATTCTTAAAATCTTTGGCTTATTCTTGTGGAAAACAATTTTAAAGTCAAATTGCAAGTGATATTCTAAGCAAACTTCACCTGTTGAATGCAAGCAGAAAGTAAAACTATTGTTATTATATTCCCTTCTGCCTTTTCAATGGCTGCCTTGCTAATAGAACTTAGACCTCTTCTTATCTCCTGCATCAATAAACTGATCCATTAGCAAATATACATTAAGTTCCTATTTTTTTGCCACACATCGTTTTAGGAGTTGACTTTTCTACCATAAAGGGACAAAAGCTGATTGACTTATTCAAACTAGGCTTAGGGAATTTTAGAAATTGTTGCAGGCTACTCTCAACATGGAAACAATTAGAGGCACAAATGACCCTTCTGGTAGTCTAAACTCTGCTCCCTCTGAGATTAATTGTCCAATTAACAAGGCTAGTTTAGCAGCTACCATAGAATTCTTTGCAGGTGCAGGTATTTGTGAAAATAATTAGAAGTTGGCTCAGTTTTTGCCTGATCAGGAAAAATCATATATATGTTTTTAAAGTTGTTCTTATGGGACCATTTGGGCACAAAAATGTCATCTAAGTTCCCAGGATATTTGAAACCAACCAACAAAATGGACCTTTTTAAATAAAATACAACACCTATACTTTCTGTTTTTTAATATAAGAAATATTTAGAAATTTCCCACTGATTATCATCTGGACAGCTTCAATTTTTTAATTCAAATATTCATAAATATTAGAAGTCATATAACCCTTAAAATACTGATTTCTATTATTATTTCACTTTTTAGTTTAATCGTTTAGGATTAATGTGGAAAATATGATGTGTAAATCACTTTACAATAATTAATTTGCTGAAGTTAAACACAGATAGGTATTTTGATATTCAGTTTATATTGCATCCTGGTATTTTCTTTAAATATGTATATATAAATATGACCAAATTGTTTTTATAATTATAAAAATTGCAGGAATTTTCTTCAATCTGACATTCTTTTTAAAATTTTTTAAATTATTTTATTTTATTTTAAAAATGTGGGGTATAAATGTGGGGTATTTCTGTATGTTTAAACTTGTGTCTTTGAAAAAGATAGTGGATTAGAGCTTCATGGATTTTTCATATGGTTGGTCTTTTTTAAATTTTAGATTACAATTTTAAATTACAAAGTGCATGTTTGTTGGTCATCATATAGATAAATTGTGGTAACTTTATTGATGTTATATGACCCCCCCACCCCCCAGGCAGCGTCTCACTACTGCCAATCCCTTTCTTATAGTATTATGATAAATGTTTTGAGTTCTCTTATGAGTGAGTACATGTAGTACTCAGATCTTTGTATCTGTGATAAATCACTGAGAATTATAGACTAATTTCATCCAGGTTGCTGCAAAGTTCATAATTTCGTTTTTCTTTATGGCTGCATAATATTCCATCATTTAAATGTACCACGTTTTCTTTATTCAGTCCATTTTCAATGGGCAGCACAGTTGATTACATGTTTTTGCTATTGCGAATAATGCTGCAATAAACACGCGTGTGCAGGTACCTTTATTATCTTTATTACAGAGTGATTTGAGTTCCTCCATGTATATTCCCAAGAGGGGGAATGCTGGGTCATATGGAAGGTCGATTTTCAGATTTTTTAGTTGTTACTATGTACAAGTGTACATAGTAATCTCTGATAATCTTTTGTATTTCTTCAGGATCAGTTGTGATGTCAGCTTTGCATTTCTGATTGTGTTTATCTGGGCTTTTTCTCTCTTTTTCTTGGTCAGTCTTGGTAAGGGTTCATCAATCTTGTTTATCCCGGTTTGGTGGTCTTGTTTTTCCAGCTCCCTTCGGTGACTTGTTAGGCTGTTAACTTGTGATCTATTTTCTTCATATGTGTCCATAGAGAGATGAATGCCCTCAGTACTGATTTCATGGCATCCCAAAGGTTTTCATAAGATGTTTCTTCATTTTCATTTGTTTCTAGGAATTTCTTCTTTGATTTCCATGTTGATCCAGGAGTTGTTCAGCATCATGCTGTTTAGTGTCCATGTCTTTGTGGATTTTGGGGAAAACTTGTTGGTGTTGATTTTTATTTTTATTTCACTATGGTCTGAAAAGGTGCATGACAGTATTTTGATTTTATGAAATTTGTTTATACTTGATTTATGACTGAGGATGTGGTTGATCTTGAAGTACATTCCATGATGTGATAAGTCGTGTGTGTAATCTGTGGTTGTTAGGTGGAGTGTTTTGTAGGTATCTATTATGTTCATTTGGTCAAGCATCAGGTTGAGGTTCCAGATCTCCTTGTTGACTGTTTGCCTCAATGATCTATCTAGGGTTGATAGTGAGGTATTAAAATTCCCAGCAATGATAGTGTTAGAGTCAATATCTTTTTTAAGTTTACTTAGTAGCTTCTTTATAAAAGCTGGTGCACCTGTGTTTAGTGCATATATGTTTAGAAGAGATATTTCTTGTGGATGAATTGAACCTTTTTATCATTATGTAGTGTCCTTTGTATCTTTTTAAATTTTTGATAGGTTAAAGGTTATTTTTTCTGATGTTAAGATTGCGACTCCTGCTTTCTTTTGTGTTCTGTTCACCTGATAATTTGTTCTCTATCCTCTAACTTTGAATCTGTGAGTGTCCCTTCTGGTGAGATGTGTCTCCTGAAGACAATATATTGTTGCATCATTTCTTTATCCAGTTTTCCATTCTATGCCTTTTAAGTAGTGCATTTAGTTCATTCACATTCAGGCTGATTATTGAGATAGATGTGAGAGTTTATCCCTGTCATGAGGTTCTTATAGACTTTGTTGTTGCTTGCTTACTTATGTGTTTGTTGGTTTTCTTTTGATTTGGGGGCTTGATTTATGTGTGTGTTTTCAATCTTGCAGTCACGATGCATGCTTTATTGGTTCTTTGTTTTCTTGCATTCTTGGGAGGAATGTGGTTGCTCTTTTTTTTTCCTTCTGAGCAAAACACCTTCTTAAGTGTCTCTTGTAGAGCTTGCCTAGAGGCAGCATACACTCTTAGGGATTGAATGTCTTGGAAAGGTTTTAATTCTTTGATCGCTGATGAAGCTTAACTTAGCTGGGTAGGAAATTCTCGATTGGAATTGCTTATCTTTGAGCATTTTGAAGATTGGGCTTCAGTCTCTTCCAGCCTGCAGTGTTTCTGTAGGTTAAGTCTTCTGGTAGCTATAGAATTATCAAAGGTATTTTTTAAATAGTAAGCCTGGAAAGTTGAAATCACCCATTGATCCATAGGCTTCAGACTAAATTCTGTGTTAGCAGGCATGAAAACAAAATTCATCTCCTTTTAAGTTTCCCTTAGAGATCTTGGATTTAGTAGGGGCATTGCAATGTACAGTAAGATTTCTTTTAATTTTTTTTGAGTTGGAGTCTCACTCTGTTGCCCAGGCTGGAGTACAGTGGCACACTCAAGGCCACCTCAGCATTGACCTGCTGGGCTCTGGTGATCCTTCCATCTCAGCCTTCCAAGTAGCCAGAACTACAGGCATGCACCACCATGCCTGGCTAATTTTTGATTTATTGTGGAGATGAGGTGTCACCAAGTTGCCCAAGCTGGTCTCAAACCCACGGGTTCAGGCAATTCATTTGCCTCAGCCTCCCAAAGTGCTAGGATTACAGGCTGAGCCACCAAGGCTGTCCTTTTTAAAAAAATATTTTATTCTGAGCAATAGATCTCAACTATGGACTTAAAATAGTTCATAAACCATTCCCTAAACAGATGCACTGTCATCCAGACTTCGTTGTTCCATTTATAAAGCACAGGAAGAGTAGATGTAGATTTAGAATAAATTCTTAGGGGCCCAAGGATTTGGGGAATGAAAAATGAGAATTGACTTCAACTTAAAGTCACCAATTGCATTAAGCCCTAAGAAGACTCAGTCTGTTCTTTGAAGCTTTGAAGCCAGATGTTGAATTCTCCTCTCTAGCTATGAAAGTCCTAAATGGCATCTTCTTACAATAGAAGGCTGTTTTGTCTACACTGAAAATTTATTTAGTGTAGCCACCTTTATCAATGATCTTAGCTAGATCTTCTGGACATCTGCTGCAGCTTCTACATTAACACTTGCTATTTCACTTTATATATGGATGTTATAGAGATGGTTTCTTTCCTTAACCTCATGAACTAAACTCTGCTAGTTTCAAACTTTTCTTCAACAACTTCTTCACCTCTCTAAGCCTTCACATATTTAGAGAAAGTCTTGCTCTGGATTAGGCCTTGGCTTAAGAGAATGTTATGTTTGGTTTGATCTTCTAGCAAAATGACTAAAACTTTATTCATATCAGTAATTAGCCTGTTTTTCTTTCTAATCATTCATATGTTTTCTAGAGTATCACCTTTAATTTTCTTCAAGAACTTTTCCTTTGCATTCACAAGTTGGCTGTTTGGCACAAGAGTCCTAGCTTTCAGCCTATCTGTGCTTGCAACTTGCCTTTCTCACTAAAAATGATAACATTTCTAGTTTTTTATTTAAAGTGAGAGATGTGTGGTTTTTCTCTCTCTTGAACACTTAGATACTATTGTAAGATTATTACGTGGTCTAATTTCAATATTGTTGTATCACAGGAAACAAGGATGCCTGAGGAAAGGGAGATAGATTAGGGAATGGTTGATTGGTGGAGCAGTCAGAACAAAAACATTTGTCAATTAAGTCTTATATGGGTATGGTCAATTGAATACAGATCCTCATGACAAATACAATAATGAACAAGTTTGAAATATTGTAGGAATTACCAAAGTGTGACACAGAGACACAAAATGAGCACATGCTGTTGGAAAATGGTGCCAATAAACTTGCTGGATAATGGGTTTCCAGAAACTCTCAAATTATAAAAAACACAGTATTGGCAAAGTGTAATCAAGTGAAGTGCAAAAAATCAAGAAATGCCTGCATTATGGCATAATAGTTCAGCATACACATATATTAGAATAACCTGCACATAAAAATAATTGCTAAAATACACTAAATATTTTAAGAGTTAAAGCAAAAATTAGTGAGATGGATTATATCTTTCAAAATAAGAATAATAAATCTGATTAACCTTCTAAAAATGATCAAGAGAGAAAAAAGGAGCATAAAATAATTACATTAATAATAAATAAAATATAACTAAATATATGTACACCACTTAAAATATATAAGTAAATACTGAATGATATTTATTAACAATAAACTCGAAAATCTAGAGGTGACAGTCAAAATGGAAGATAGATACATGAGTGGATAATGTAAAGGTAACGTAAAGATAGTTTTAGTTTTAGCATTCTCCCCCAAAAGGAACCAGGCCCAATTTGTTTTACGAAGACTTGCAACACACCATCAAGGATAAACTGATTCTTGAATTATTTAAATTATAAGAACTGAATAAAATCCAGAAAATGTTTCAGTAAAAAATAAGCCTAAAGACAAAGTTAAACAAAGATAACACATACCAACACAAAAAAGTACAGAAAAAAATTTCTCTGAATACAATAGCATATAAATTCATTGGAAGAAAAATAAACTTTCAGAAATTTTGTTTACATTTTTTGATTTGTATATGACGTATATTACTTATATATGCGCAAAACAAAATATAAGTCAATATTCAGTAATGGCTGTTTTACTTTAAACCAAAAAACAAATTCATACCAATTGAAGGGACAAAAAGAATATAGGACAGCATATTCTTACATACACAGTTTCAGCCATAATATTAAGAAAGTGGTACAGCATTTGATAAAAGAAAGGTCTATTTTTGCTTTTATGCTTAACAAAACAAATAATAACAATGCCTCACTTTAGTTCATCCTTTCTGCTACAACAAAACACCAGATACTGGATAATTTGTAAACAATAAAAATTTATTTCTCACATTTTTGAAAGCAGGGAAGTACAAGATCAGGGCACTGGCAGGTTTGATGTTTAGTGGAGGCCTACTTTTTCTACTCCCCAAATGGTGCCTTGTTCCTATGTCTTCCTGAGGGAACAAATGCTATGATTGCAAGTGGTATAAAACAAAGACCAAAAAAAAGGAGTCTAGTTAATTCCCTCCAGCGCTTTTACAAAGTCATTAATCCCATTCATGACTTAGTTATTTCCTAGAGGTCCTAACTCTTAACATTGTTGCATTGGGGATTAAGTTTCAACATGACTCTTGTAGGCAAAATAAATATTCAAATCATAGCTACTGTTCACATAAATATAGTTTTGAAAGAATTACTAATAATTTTAAGGTTTGGTTTATTTGCTAATTACACATCATCAGAACAAATAGTTTTCCAAAAACTTTGCAAAAGAGCAATCGTGTACTCTTCAAAAACCAATTTTAATCAGGTGTTATATGACAATTTCAGGCCTAGATCACTGGAAAATAAATAAGTTTTGTGGTAACATGAAAACATGTATTAAGTAGTATTTTACCTTTTGTTGCTAGAATAGAGGCAGACAATCTCTTTCTTGCTTATTTATAACTATATTAATATTTGTAAATTAGTACAAATAAACAAAAAATCTACATCTGTGCTTTTTATTCTTGGCTGAACATTTGAAATGCTTGTAAAGATTTTTAAAAATTATTTTTGCAGCCGGGCTCGGTGGCTCAGCCTGTAATCCCGCGCCTTTGGGAGGCTGGGGTGAGTGAATTGCCTGAGCCCGCGGGTTCGAGACCCGCCTGGGCAAGCGAGATCTCATCTCTACAATAAATCAAAAAATCAGCCGGGCGTGGTAGCACATGCCTGTAGTTCCAGCTACTTGGAAGGCTGAGGCGGAAGGATCGCCGGAGCCCAGCAGGTCGAGGCTGCTGGCCGGAAATGGCCACTGCACTCCAGTCTGGGCGACAAAGTGAGACTCCAACTCAAAAAAAAATAAAAATAAATAAATAAATAAATAAAAATTATTTTTGCTATCCAAGCCCCAACTTCACAGACTTTTATTCATTTAATAATCTACAGTGAGGCCTAGAATATGTAGGAAGTGCCTAGGACTTCTGACCCACACATGATTCTACATGTAAATTTAATAGTTTATTAGCTACAATAATTAAATTATTCTGGGTTTGTTCTACCTGTGATACTGCGTTCTTTAAAACGTGACTTAATTCTCTCTCTTTCTTCTATCCCTTGTTTTCTATGCATCTTGTCACCTTTTTGGAACTATCCTTGGTGAGAGCCCCATCTTAAGCTCCAAAGCAAACTAAGACATTGGACTCAGATACAAGTTCTCAGCTGTAAGGTGGAGACATACATTTTAAGATTATGCTTAACTGTATATAATTTTATAATTTAATTAAGAGAATATAATATAAAATATTTTACTAAATAATAGATCTAAAAATTACTTGAGTCCGTGGGTTTCAATTTGAGAAATATATTTAGAAACCAATATAACTTATAAACATATAGAAATATTCTAGGTAAGTAATATAAAATCCAATTCAATTATACTTTATTTTTTATTTATTTATTTATTTATTTTTAGATATATACTAATCACAATTTTATTAAGAATAGCAAAACATTTAAAGTAATGTAAATTCAAATAATAAAGAATTTTAAAGTAAATTTTGATAGATCAATGAAATTGAATATTATGAAGACATTAAAATGAATGTTTTTTTAACCTCAAAATAGTAAGCGCCGTCTATGAGAAACCCACAATAACATAATAAAATAAAATAAAAAAATAAAAATAAAATAAAAATAAAAAAAAAAAAAGAAAGTGCCACTGGTCCAGTCTGTTGTGGTGAAAAAGAATAGCCACCATTATGTGAAAAATTCATTAATATGATTCTGCATTTCCAACTACATGTCTTTAGGAAGAAGGACTTTTATCATATATTTCAATCCAAAGCACATATCACAACAGAAAGAAGACAGAAAAAGATATGAAAATCTAGCTGTCTTCTATCGAGAGATTTGGAAAAATGTAAAAGAATGCTTTTTTCCTTTTGGAAAATATAGTCATTTTTCATAAAAACAAGTTATTAAGTTAACATGTAATAGATTTAGTATTGTCTCAGCTTTAATTATTAATAAAATAATAATGACAGAAATAAAACACAAACAAAAGTTCATATATATGGGTATGTATATATATATATTTTGTTTGTTTGTTTTTGTTTTTGAGTTGGGGTACTATTCTGTCGTCCAAGCTGGAGTAAAGTGATATGATGATGGCTTACCATAGCCTCAATCTCCTGGGCTCAGGCAATCCTTCCACCTCAGCCTCCCAAGTAGATGGGACTACAGGCATGCGCCATCATACCTGGCTAATTTTTTTTATTTTTTGTTGAGACGGAGTCTTGCTATGTTGCCCAGGCTGGTCTCAAGCTCCTGGGCTCCAGTTCTCCTCCTGCCTCAACCTTCCAAAGTGCTGGGATTATAGGCATGAGCCACCACACCTGACCACAAAAATTCCCAAACATTTTTTAAGGCTAAAAAGGGTTCTACCATTTTCATAGGGCATTCCATGTGATCTACTTATTCTGGGTCCTGGTACTTCCACCTTAGATCCCTGGGTGTCACCACCTCTAGCCACGCTCCTCCTCATCCCCCAGCTGGTTTCACTCAGCTCATTCAGGGACCAGCAGGAACACAAAAAGCCAAGTGACTGGAACATTGGTGTCCTACCAAGAGGTGGTAGGCAGCTGGGATGTCCCCAGCCCCTTCCTAATCTAGAACATTCTGTGCAGGTAGGCAAATGATCTATTGGGGTGTTCTGGATGGCGGCACCCTCCTCTCACTTTCTAAAAAAAAAAATCCACTTCCTCTTGTTAAAAAAAAAAAAGAAATAGTAAAAAGCCATCCTGAGACTAAGCAGTGCAAGAATTACTACTCTACTATGTCATCCAGGAAACATTTGCAGTTTAAATAAAGCAAATATGGAGAAATAAGGATGAGACATTCCATATTAACCATACATCTCACCCAACAACTACCAGACATTTAACTTTTACTGTTGGAACAATATAGAATGTCTAAATTTTTCCAAGTGAATAAAGTCAGAAAATCCCAATATAACTAGCGTAACATTGAGAAATTAATATCTTATATACATTTGAAGAATTCGTCTTTGCAAACATAGTCCTAGAGAGCAGATTCCTAGTACATGTTGAATAGAAGTGACAAGAGTGGGCAATCTTGCCTTGTTTCTGATTGTAGAGGGAAAGCTTTCAGATTTTCACTATTGTATGTGATATTACTTTTCACAGATGGCACTTATTGGGTTGAGGTAGCTTCTATTACTAGGTTGTTGAGTGGTTTTAGCATAAAAAGGCGATGAATTCTGTCAAATGTTTTCTGCATCTATTTAGATAACCATGTGGATTTTGTCTTCACTCTGCTAATGCGGTGTATTATACTGATTGATTTTCATATGTTGAAACATCCTTGCATTTCAGGGATAGATCCCACTTGGTCATTGTTTTTTTTTTTTTTTTGAGTTGGAGTCCCACTCGATCGCCCAGACTGGAGTGCAGTGGCCGCTCCCGGCCACCGCAGCCTCGACCTGCTAGGCTCCGGCGATCCTTCCACCTTAGCCTTCCGAGTAGCCGGAATTACAGGTGCGCGCTACCACGCCCGGCTAATTTTTTTGATTTATTGTAGAGATGAGGTTTCGCCTGCCCAGGCGGGTCTCGAACCCGCGGGCTCAGGCAATCCACTCACCTCAGCCTCCCAAAGGCACGGGATTATAGGCTGAGCCACCGAGCCCGGCCGTTCTTCAATTTTTTAAAGACCTAGCTATTGGTATTATTGTTAAAAGATCCATAACTGCTCTGATTTCTTTTTATATGACCTGTTACCATCCCTTTCATCGAATTTTTAAGGATTTTCTTTGTATTCCAATTTTTTGAACTATCCCCATGATATGCCTTTGTGTAATCCATTTTTTTCCCTTTGTGCTTACCCTTTGATACTGGGAAGTTTCCTTTATTTCCTTGATATCTTGCTTCTCTGTTTTATGTTTTTTCTCCTATTATTTGGATATTGGACTCCCAAACTGGTCTTCTAATTTTCTTATCTTTTCTCGTATTTTTTAGGTGGGGGGGTTGGAGTCTTACTCGTAGCCCAGACTGGAGTGCAGTGGCACACTCACGGCCGCCCCAGCATCGACCTGCTAGGCTCAGGGGATCCTTCCTCCTCAGCCTTCCAAGTAGCCGGAACTACAGGTGTGCTACCACGCCTGGCTAATTTTTTTTTTTTTTAATTGTAGAGATGAGGTCTTGCCAAGTTGCCCAGACTGTTCTCAAACCCGTCGGCTCAGGCAGTCCCCTCACCTTGGCTTCCCAAAGTGCTGGGATTATAGGCTTGAGCCACCATGCCCAGCCTTCTCTTATTTTTCTATCTCTGGCTTTTTGCTGTACTTTTTGGGGAATTTCCTCAATTTTTCCATTTTTAAAAATTTAGTTTTAATTTCTGTTTGCATTTTTAACTTCTAAGGATTGTTTTTCCTTTCAATGTTTGTTTCTTGTGGGTATTAATGATTTTTTTAAAAAAAACTTTCTTCTCCTTGCATGATCTTTAATATGACACATTGCTTCCTCCTACCCCTCATATTAGGAACTTTCCCCAGATGTCTGATAATCCCCCATAATCTGCTCATGTTTAAGAATGAGGGACTAAAAAGCGGATTGGAAACTGCACCATCCAATAGAAATATACTATGAATCACATATATAATTTTAGATTTTTTCGTTTCAGAAACATGTGAAATTAGTTTTAATATAATCTATTTTATTCTAGTATATCTAAAATATTGTTTCAGTATGAAATAAATGTTATTAATGATATATTTTACTTTTCTTACATTAACTTATTGAACTCCAATGTTTATTTTAAACTTATAGCACATCTCTATTGATGCTAAACATTTTTTTTTTTTGAGTTGGAGTCTCACTCTGTCGCCCTGACTGGAGTGCAATGGCATGCTCATGGCCACCACAGCCTCGAACTGCTGGGCTCAGGTGATCCTTCCACCTCAGCTTCCAAGTAGCTGGAACTATAGGCATGTGCCACCACGTCCGGCTAATTTTTTGATTTATTGTAGAGATGAGGTCTCGCCAAGTTGAACATTTTACTCTGTCGCCCAGACTAGAGTGCAGTGGCATACTCACAGCCACTGCAGCCTTGACCTGCTAGGCTCAGGTGATCCTTCTGCCTCAGCCTTCCAAGTAGCTGGAACCACAGGCATGTGCCACCATGCCCGACTAACTTTGTTTTATTGTAGAGATGGGGTCTCGTCAAGTTGAACATTTAAAAAAAAAATTTTCTTTTTTTTTTTTTTTTAAGTCAGAGTCTCATACTCTGTCTCCCAGGCTTGAGTGCACTGGCACACTCACAGCCACTGCATCCTCGACCTGCTGGGCTCAGGCGATCCTTCCACCTCAGCCTTCCAAGTAGCTGGAACCACAGGCATGTGCCACCACGCCTGGATAAGTTTTGATTTATTGTAGAGACAAGGTCTCACCATGTTGCTCAGGCTGGTCTTGAACCTGTGAGCTCAGTAAATCCTCTGGCCTCCACCTCCCAAATTGCTGGGATTACTGGTGTGAGCTACCATGCCTGGTCTAAAGACTTTTTTTCTTTAGAGTAGTTTTAGACTCATAGCAAAATTGAGAGGAAAGTACAGAGATTTCCTGTCAGCCCCTACTCCCACATATGCACAGCATCCCCTGCCAGAGTGGTATCTGTGTTACAGTTGATGAACCTACAGTGATATAGCATTATCGCCTAATGTCCATAGCTTACATTCGGATTTATGCTTAGTGTTGTACATTCTGTGAGTTTGGACAAATGTAATGACATATATCCATTTTTTTAATAGTATCATACAGAGTATTTTCACTGCCCTAAAAATCCTCTATGCTCCATTTATTCATCCCCTGCCCACCCATCCCCCCGGTTCTTGGCCACTGCTGGTCTTTTTACTTTTTCCATAGTTCTGCCTTTTCTAGAATGATGGGAACATATATGTAGCCATTTCAGATTGGCTTCTTTCACTTAGTAACACACTTACGGTTACTCCATGTCTATTCATGACCTGATAGCTCATTTATTTAATTTATTTATTTAATTTAATTTTTTCTTTTTTTCAGTTGGGGTTTCACTCTGTCACCCAGGCTAGAGTACGGTGGTACGATAATGGCTCACCTCAGCCTTGACATCCTGGGGTCAGGTGATCCTTCCTCCTCAGCCTCCCGAGTTGCTGGGACTACAGGTGTACACCACCACACCCAGCTGATTTATTTATTTATTTTATTTTGGTAGAGATGAGGTCTTGTAATATTACCTAGGCTGATCTTGAACTCCAGGGTTCAAGTCGTCCTTCCACCTCAGCCTCCCGAAGTGCTGAGATTACATAGCACCTGGCCTATTTTTAGCACTGAATAATATTCTGTTGTCTGGATGTACCACAGTTTAGTTATCCATTTGCCTACTAAAGGTCATCTTGGTTGCTTCCAAGTTTTGGCAATTAGGACTAAAGCTGCTATAAATATCCCAGTGTTGGTTTTCTTGTGGACATAACTTTTCAGTTCCTTTGGATAAATAAATACCAAGAAGCCTGAATGCTGCATCTTATGGTAGAGTATGTTTAATTTCATAAGAAACTGCCAAATTGTCTTCCAAAGTAGCCGTGCCATTTTACGTTTCCACCGGTAATGAACTGAGCGTTCTTGCTCCACATCCTTGCCAGCATTTGGTATCAGTGTTCTGGGTTTTGGCCCTTCTTTGTAGTGGTATCTTGTCTTAATTTGCATTTCCCTGAGGATATATGATATGGAACATCTTTTCATGCACTTATTTCCCATTTAAATTTTGTTAAATAAAAATTAAAAATTTCCTCACTTGCACTAAACCTCCTTAGTAGTTGCTCAGTACTTAAATGTATCTAGTGTCTAATGTTTTGGACAGTGGGGCTCTGAGGCGATCTACTTGGACTCTGTCAGAAGATTTAGGTCTTTCTTCAGTTCTCCAGAGAAGACTCTTTCAACCTTCTTTCTCAAGGGTAAAGTCCAGGCTGCTGGAGTTCTGAGAGACTAGAAGGGGGAAAGTGCTGGGTTCTCAGTATAGTTTTCTTACTATGCATAGGTTTACTTACTCTTCTTTTTGGTATACGATCCCTGCCCACAGTGTGTCTGGCATTCCCCAATCCAGAGACCCTTCTGAGAATAAACTTCCAGACTTTTGCTGGAGGAAGGAAAGATAGTTTCCCAAAGGGCATGTTGGGGTTGGGGGTCTGGTAGGATCCAGGGATCTAACTTCTTAAACAGCTTTCAACCAATCTTACTTTTAGCCTCCCTTCCCTTCAACTCCCATTTCCATAGCTATCTGGTGCCACTAATTCCTGAGCCTTTTGAGAATCTGTGAGTGTAGTTTGGGTTGGTTATTGCCCTTTTCTACTTCTGGTTTATGACTCAGTTTTCCTAAGTCTGTCGGAATAAATACTTCTAGTTCTATTTCCCACCTTCAAAATTTGACTGCAAATGCTCTTTTCTTGTTCTTCCCAACCTTGTATGCTCTTTCCTTTCATCATTTCTTTCTTTTTTAAAAAACTCTTTTCTGTAGATAAGGTGGGGTTTGAAAAAAGGGAGAAATAGATGCTTTAGCTCAGTCTGTAATCTTTTACCTGAAAGTTCCTTTTAATCTGTGTTCATAAGCCTGATTTTGATTTTTTTTTTTCTGAGTTGGAGTCTCACTCTGTCTCCCAGGCTGGAGTGCAGTGGCATGCTCATGGCCACCACAGCCTTGACTAGCTGGGCTCAGGTCATCCTCCCGCCTCAGCTTTCCAAGTAGCTGGAACCACAGGCATGTGCCACCATGCCTGACTTATTTTTTTAATTTATTGTAGAGATAAGGTCTTACCATGTTGCTCAGGCTGGTCTTGAACCCCTGAGCTCTGGTAATCCTCTCACCTCTGCCTCCCAAAGTGCTGGGATTACAGGCAGGAGCCACCCGGCTCAGATTTCGATATTTTTAAAAATATCATTCCTTATTTATGCTTTCTTCAGTATCTGTATTTGTAGTGGTTTTCGTGGTAGTGTTCAGTGGAGGACTCACTAGGAAGGGTAGGAAGTGAGATATTTAGCACAACCAGACTGGGGCAGTGAGAGTTTGGTTTTGGGGACAGAAGAGAATTGATAGCAAATGAATGAATTGACAGTGAATGGTGAGAGTGAATGCATTTAGTGGAAAGTGGAATGACTGGAGTTTTTATTTAAAAACTTGGATGTCTGAGACATAAGGCATCAGTACAGTTTCAGTAGCATTTATCTTCCTGGACTCCACTATTTTTAGTCCTTTTTACTTCTCATGATATAGGAACTTCTTGTTCTACATTTCAGAGAAGTCACACAACTAATGACACAATTTTAAAAACAACAACTGAACAAAATTGTTTGCAAACTCAGTATACATAGAATCTGTAAGAAGAACACACATAGTGTTGAATGAGTAAACTATACACTGTAGCAGTAAGCTTTCATTTCAATAATTGAGCTTGTTGTTTGGGTATTGTGTTGGCATCTGAAACAATTTTGCCTGTATAGTAGTGAACTGTGACTCACTTTGCTGGTTGTTGCTGCCCTCTGTTGGACTAGTTGAGGAAATGCAGCTTTTTTCCTGCTTGGATCACTTTTGCTGTCCTTACCCCAAATTGAGTACTGAAACATGGATAAGTTTTTTTGAAGGATCAAATCTGTTTCTAAAGATTTTCCAGGAAAGCAAGAGAATGTAGTATCTTCCTTCTTATAAAAATATGTGTTTTCTTTCTAAAGGCAAGTTAGTGGGCATTAAATAGGAAAAAGGCAGAAGAATTTGGGGCATGCAAAGATTTTGGGGCTTTGGAATCAGGAGACCTAAGTTCTGTACCAAACTTAGCACCCAATCATGTGACTTCAGTAATTTAGTCCACCTGGCTAGGTTTCAGTTTCTTCATTGATGCAATGAAGAGGTAGAACAGACTAAAGGCTTCTCCAGGGTTTGGTATTTTAGGGAATCAGCCCCAGATTATAGTATTTGTTCATACGAGAAATAATGACTAAGTATCAGGCTCCCCTGATGTAACTTAGTCTGGAAAGGAGTAGAGGAGACAGACAATCAAAAGACAATTGTAATCCTCTTAGTGCTGCGAAACAGGCAAGTACCTATTACTGTGGAAACACACGGAAAGGTACCTATCTAATTAGAGAAGGTATCATCCTGTAGGACCTAGAATTAGTCTTGAAAGCACAATCAAGGCTTGAGGGAGGCAGCAGCCTAAGGAAAGTCTGGGGTGTTGAGACTGCATTATCTGTTTGTAAACCTAGTTCAGTATAGCTAGAAGATAGAGTTTGAGGTGGAGGGTTTATTGAGAGATGAGATATGCTAGGAGAGACATTGTGTCGTAGTAAGGTATTTGGATTTTAAAATAAAGGCAGTGGGGAGCTATTGAAGTTTTTTTGTTTTGTTTTGTTTTGAATTGGGGGGATCTTACTCTTGTCATCCAGGCTAGAGTGCAGTGGCATGATTGTGGCTCATCGCAGCCTTGAACTCCTGTGTTCATGTGATTCTCCCACCTCAGCCTCCTGAGTAGTTAGGACTACAGATGTGTGCCATCACACCTGGCTAATTTTTTTTTTTTGGATGAGGTTTCACTATATTGCCTAGGCTGGTGTTGAGCTCCTGGGCTCAAACAATATTTTTGCGTCAGCCTCCGAAAGTGCAGGGATTACAGGCATGAGTCACTGTATCTAGCCTACTAAAGAGTTTTAAAAGAGGAAATAGCATGGACAACTTGATATTGTAGAAAGATTACTCTTAGATATAGTATGGAGAATGGATGTGGTTTGGGGCAGACAGGAAGGAAGGCAGGGAGGTCAGTTAGGAGCCTGTTGTAGTAAATCAAACAGGAAATGATAGTGGCGTGGACTTAGGAAATGGTAGTAGAGATGGATGGAAGCATGATGAGTCAAGTCTTTAAACAGAAAAAACAGGTTGCTAGTTTTTCTTTTTTTAACTTAGGCTGAACAATTCAGCTGCCACTAATTCTTTAGACCCAGGTGCTGTTTCCTACATTATCTTGTTGTTTGATTGTTGCTTGGTTCTGAGGGAATGTTTTGAGTTTTGGGTAATAGGTTTTGGAAATCATTGCTCTAGGAGCAAATAAGTGTAACGTTGGCTATGGCAACCCAACTTGTATACACTCATCCCTTTTGTGCTTGTTTTACCTCTGTGTGCCAAGTGACTTATGGTGATGACAGAAGGGACTGTGGTGTTGGTGTCCTTGGGTGTTGCTGTCTCTGTTTCATCAGTCTTCTGCCTTGCTTTCAGTACTCAGCACACATGAAGGAACTGTACACTTCATGGACGTTGAGCAGGGTACTCATGGTTTCAGGTTAGTGATTAGCATTCAGCCAGGGGAGGCTTCTCCTCCTCTGGACCATGGAGGGGAAAGTTTAGACTTGTGGTTTACACTGGATTTAGCTGAATAGTGTGACATGGGAACATGAACATAATGATTAGATTTTTCTTGTTAATAATAAGGTTGGAAAAAAATAGCTTTGTGACAGGAACAGAACTAGTTTCTTATTAGTGAGGAAGATTAGTCAAAAAGCACTTAACAGCTGGATGTGATGGCACATGCCTATAATACTAGCTACTCAGGAGGCTGATGTGGGAGGATTGCTTGAACCCAGAAATTTAAGACTGCAGTGAGCTATGATCGTGCCACTGCAACCCAACCTGGGCGACAGAGCCAGACCTCACCTCAAAAAAGAAAAAAGAAAAAAAAAAAGCATTTACCATACTCTTCTAAAAACACTAATAAAAAATATGGTTTGAAATTAAGTGGGATGAAAATTCTGTTTTCCCAGACCTGCTCATTCAGACTTTTTTTTTTGAGTCAGAGCCTCACTCTGTCGCCCAGCCTGGAGTGCAGTGGCACGCTCATGGCCACTGCAGCCTTGACCTGTTGGGCTCAGACAATCCTTCCACCTCAACCTTCCAACTACAGGCGCACACTACCACGCCCGGCTAATTTTTTGGTATATTGTAGAGACAAGGTTTCACCAAGTTGCCCAAAGTGGTCTCGAACCCCTGGACTCAGGTAATCTCTCGTCTCGGCTTCCCAAAGTGCTGGGATTACAGGCTTGAGCCCCCACGCCTGGCTATCAGACTTTTTTTTAAGTGTAGCGTATATACGGAAGAGAACATAAAATAATTGTAAACTGAACACCCATGTAATCACCATTCACGTCAAGAAATAGAATATTGTGAGCACCCTAGAAGCTACTTTGGCCCCTTCCCCAGTCGCAACTCTCCCACAACTTTCCTGACCACTCTTTTAACATTTGTGGTAATCATTCCCTTTATAATTTTACATCCCAAATATAGTTTTTGCATGTTTTTAAACTCAATGTAAATGAAATAATAATTCAGTATTATGCTTATTAGTAGCTATACGTTTATTTACTTTCTTTGTATAATTGTTTTCCTTGTATCTATATACCAGTTTATTTGTCCATTCCTTTATTTTCTTTTTTAAATTTTTTAATACATCTTTTTTTTTTTTTGAGTTGGAGTCTCACTCTGTCATCTAGGCTGGAGTGCAGTGGCACACTCATAGCCACCCTAGCGTCGACCTGCTGGACTCCGCTGATCCTTCTGCCTCAGCCTTCCAAGTAGCAAGAACTACAGATGTGCGCTACTGTGCCTGGCTACTTTTTAAAAAAATTTATTTATTGTAGAGATGCGGTCTCACCATGTTACCCAGGCTGGTTTCAAACCCAGGCTCAGGCAGTCCTCTTGCCTTGGCCTCCCAAAGTGCTGAGATTACAGGCTTGAGCCACTGTGCCCGGCCATTTTCTTTTCTTTCTTTTTTTTTTTTTTTTTTCTGAGTCTCACTCTGTCGCCCAGACTGGAGTGCAGGCCACCGCAGCCTTGACCTGCTGGGGTCCCGCAATCCTTCTGCCTCAGCCTTCCAAGTAGCTGGAACTACAGGCGCGCACTACCACGCCCGGCTAATTTTTGATTTATTGTAGAGATGAGGTCTCGCCAAGTTGCCCAGGCGGGTCTCGAACCCACAGGCTCAGGCAATCCACTCACTTCAGCCTCCCCAGGCGTGGGATTATAGGCTGAGCCACCAAGCCCGACGCCGGTTATTTTGCATTGTCTTACAGCCTTTGGAATTCTTTTACTTTTAAACCATGTATATGTTAAACTAGAATACATAAATAAACATAATACAATTCCTCTATTCTAAAAATGTATGAATTTCTCCTGGAGAGACATCAGTGAACAAGACAGACAAGTCCTTACTGAGAGAAAGTGAACAGTCAAAGACATAATGAAAATGATTTCTGCTAATACTAAATGCTTTTATTTATCATTTTGGTTATTTGTTTGTTTTTGAGTCAGGGTGTCAGTCTGTCGCCCAGGTTGGAGTGCAGTGGCACAATCATAGCTCACTACGGCCTTGACCTCCTGAGGCGAGGCAGTCCTCCCACCTCAGCCTCCCAAGTAGCTGGGACTACAGGCGCACACAACTATGCCCAACTAGTTTTGGCATGGTGGCTCACGCTTATAATCCCAGCACTTTGGGAGGCCGAGGTGAGAGGATTGCCTGAGCCTAGGGGTTCAAGACCAGCTTGGGCAACATGGTGAGACTTTATCTCTACAATAAATCAAGAAAAATTAGCTGGGCATGGTGGCACGTGCCTGTGGTTCCAGCTACTTGGAAGGCTGAGGCAGAAGGATCACCTGAGCCCAGCAGGTCGAGGCAGTGGTGGCTGTGAGCATGCCACTGCACCCCAGCCCGGGTGACAGAGTGAGACTCTGACTCAAAACATAAATTTTTATTTGTGGCCTGGTGTGGCCGTTCATGCCTGTAATCCAAGCACTTTGGGGGGTGAAGGTGAGAGGACTGACTGAGCCCAGCGGTTCAAGACCAGCTTGGGCAACTTGGTGAGACCTTGTCTTTACAATAAATAAAAAATGGAGCTGGGTGTGGTGGCACAAGCCTGTGGTTCCAACTTCGTGGAAGGCTGAGGTGAGGTGAAAGGATCGCCTGAGTCCAGCAGGTTGAGCTGCTGTGGCCATGAGCATGCCACTACACTCTAGCCTATGTGACAGAGTTTGTTAAAACAGAGAAATACACATAATATGTACATGTGCAGAGTAATGCAGCACACCTCTCTGAGAACTCCTACAGTTTGTTTCTATTTGGGGATTGAGATTAG